>CABHPP010148557.1:0-51703 GCA_902168425.1 Peromyscus attwateri
CTGGTATTTGTATATTGAAACCTCAAAAATATTATTCCCCAAAAGTTAAGCATCTTTTCTGTCAGCAAATCATGTAATAATTAAAGTATTTGAAACTAAAAATCTTTACTATTGCTCATGAAAAATACAATCAATATAAACAATAACCATTTGCAAACATACATGAGAATTTACATTAATGATACATTGAAGCCAAATTGACTAAAGGCATCAATAGAGAAAAAGAGGAGTGAGGAAGTTCAAAGCTTTGTATAAACTGGTAACAACTGTGGAACAGATCTGGAAAGTGAGTTAAAGTGTTCTATTGTCAAATTCTCCGGTAGGCTCTTCTATATAGGGATGACACATCATTCAGCAACCCAAACATCAGTTAAATTATAGTGAACTAGCCCGATAAATGAGAAGAGACACACTTGGCCGAGATTCTTGCTTTTACGTAGCAGTGTTTACCTGGCAAAATCAGGACTCTGTCACTGGACGTCAGAGGGCGGCCATCTTTGTACCATGTCAGAGTTGGGGGAGGAGCAGCGTTTGTCTCGCAGTGCAGAGAAATGGGATTGTTGATGATTACATCTTTGGCTTCACCACTCCTGCCGGTGTCTAGCATGTTTCCTATTTCCCAGAGTTTCTGAAAACTTGGAGGCACTGTGGGGGGAAAGCATGACATCTGTTCACAGTGGGACCATCACTATTAATTAATACATCAGACAAAGATTTGGACAGCATCTTGACAAATGATATGTAGATTTTATAAATTAGACAATGCCAAAAATATTTTTTAAGTATTTATATGTTTTTCCAACAGCAGCCAGCCAGACAGAGAGTAGCCATGGGTGGAAGAATAAAATCTATGGTACTCAGAGTCAGCACTTGGTTTAGTAGTTCCTCTAGGAAGACCCTGTCACTTGAGTAACATTGGGACCCAAGAGGAATGTGGTAAGAAATGTGACTGCTGCAGGAAAAGCTAATTTTGAGGCACACACAAAAGAAAATATGGGCTCATTTGATGCCAGTATCAATGATCTGTCTTACTAAGGAAGTTAAATAAGATAAACCATCAGGACTAAACTATTAAAAATAGGGCATTCTCACTCTTTTCTGATAGCAGGTGTGAGCTTTATCAGAAATAAATTGTCTGTACATTAAAGGCATTTCAGGAGTGTGTGAGTTTGGACTGAATTTTCAAGTTTTAGACACATATGAAAAATTAAAGATGTGTGAAAATTTTGTGTATCCAGATGTTAAGTATAGTGTTATTAATATATAATGAAAACCTGGAGACATTTAACTGTAGGAGGCTGGTTATATTAATATTTGAGTATACTATTGATGAAATAGGCAAAGTTCTTAAAAGTTATGTTGAGGGCTGGGGTATAGCTCAGAGAGAATTTACTTAGTATGAGTAAGGTCCTAGACTCAATCCCAGCACTGGCAAAAATAATTCTGCTGGATAGCAGAATTACTGTATCAACAATAACAGATATTATTTTTAATCACTTTGGGTGCCTTACCTCATGCATGATTCTCAGCATTCCATCAGGCATTGATTTTAAAGACAAATGATTATAGACTTAAAATAGTTTGGTAATTTGTCCAAGACACAAAGATTATAGGTGTACTCATCCAACTCAAAATGTGTCTACTCTGAATTCCATTATTACTGCTTTTATTGTATTTCATGCAATAATGTTATATCATATATAACCTTCATGATATAATGTTAGGACAATGCTAATGTAAGAGAAGGCTATTGTCTGACATTGAATTTTGGAAGTGAAACAGTCCCTTAAAATACCAGAAGGAAATACATAAACTAAGAATGATAAGGGTTGGAGAGATGGCTCAGTGGTTAAGAGCACTTGTTGCCCTTGTAGAGGACCAAGGCTCAGTTCCTAGAACCTACATGATGGCTCACAACCGTCTGTGATTCCAGCTCTATGAGATCCACCACCCTGTTCCATGGACACAAGGAATACGTGTGGTGTGCATACACACCATGCAGGCAGATACTCATATACATAAAATAAAAATAAAATATAAAACAGGATTATGGGATCATTCTCTTCTATAATTTCTTGTTTAAAATTTCATGATGAACTTATATTATTATGAGAAGAAAAGATTTCAAAGTAAACCAAGTCAAATCTCATTTCCATTGCATTAATAGAGCATGGAAATCATTCTACAATAAGCATAGTAGTATTACCTTGGATATTCACATCAAAATCCAACTCATCTTCACCTGCAAGGTTAGATGCAACACAAGTGTATCGTCCAGTGTCTGATATTTGAGCTTCCTTGATTTGGAGAGTGTGTCCATTTGCAGCGATGTTCACATGATCATCAGACTTAAGGGGCTGTGATTCAATTATAATAATGTCAGCATGGAGTATGCTAGTAAAGCTAAGATACCCTGCAAATGATGGGCATTATGGTTCTCTAATAAATGGAAATATGTAAAATATCCAAGATAGCAGTAATTAATTAAATTTGATCAAACTGTTTTCTAAGTAATACAAATTTTATTTCTTGCAAATGATACCTGATAAGGTTCACATTTTTCAGGCAATTGCGGGAGACACATTCATATGTTCTTTATGACAGGAAACATGCTCTTAGTACAATGTCCAACTATGCATGGAAGCAAAAGGGTCTTCAGCTAATATTAAGCATTTAAAAATTGTGTCTTGTTGATAGTTTCATAGAAAACTATAATAAGGAAAACTTTAAAAGTTGAGGACATCATTACAATCTGATTTGATCCAAAATTATTGTGATTCATTCAGAAACATCCTTAATTTCATACACAATCTAGGGTTATGATGTATGTTATGATACTTTATTGAAATGGTCATTACAGGTCTCCCTTCATTATTTGAAGATTTTATCCCTGACTCACTGGCATTCCTTCTAATGATATATCCTTCATTGTTCTTAGTGATTTCAGTGCCCACTGTCAAGCAAAGCCATGTTCTCTCAGCTTCTTGACTTCCTCTCTTAACTACACCAGCATCTATTCATTTCTTCCCACTAGGCAGTTTCATTCTTATGGGAGTGGTTCTTGCGGCCTACCTCCCCATTTCCTGAGGCGATCTACAGCCAACCATTTAAAAACGTTCTCTATGTGCATGGTGTCTAATTTTGTCCTCTTATCTTTCCTTGAATCTGATCCAATCAAACCTTTGTCTTCTCTACTTGATGAGAAAGACAGTCAAGGTCACCCATGACATCCATGTGGCTATACTTACCACTCACTACTGTCTTCGTTTTCTCTTCTTGGTGGTATTTGACATAGTGTAACTTGTCTTCATCTTGAAATAGCTTTTCCCCTTTTGTTGCTTGAGATACTACAGTACTTATTCCTCTATTCTCAAAGGCAGACATACACGTGTGTGTGTGTGTGTGTGTGTGTGTGTGTGTGTGTGTGTGTACATGAGTGCAGGTGTATGTAGAGGCTAGAAGAGGCCATAAGCTGGAGCTGGAGTTATAAGCAGCTGTGAGCTGAGTTGTGTGTGTGTGTGTGTGTGTGTGTGTGTGTGTGTGTGTGGGTGCGCACGAGCGCGCGCGTGCGCGCTCTCTGACTAACTTTTCTATTCCATCTGTCACATTCTGTTTTACTGACTTAGTCCTTTTAGGATTTTTGTTTGTTTGCTTGTCTCTGAAAATTTACATGGGCAGAGATTTTGGCCTGTTTCTTTCTTGTCTATATTTGTTGTCCATAAATAATGCCTAGCAAACATTGAGATTCAAATAATTTGGGGTGCAACAAACCATTATTAATATTACATCACAAATTAACATACCACAGTTTAGGAAGGCAGCTATGCTCACCACTATACCACCAACGCAGTGTAACATACCACAGTTTAAATTTCTTGTGTCAGAGTAAAATTTCAGGGCATGGATAAATAAAATGTAAGGATTTTATATTCAAAATTATTATAGCTGATATTGTCAATATCTTTTGATGGTTTTTCTTAAAAAACACTACTTTATTAAATTTTGGTTAAAGAAAAAAATAACTGAAAAATGATATGGAAAAACTATTTATTGAAAATATGGCTTCTTATTCATAATTTAGGAAAACAACCCAAGCCTTAAAAAGTTAGAATTGTCAGTCAATATAATTTCAGAGACTGAATTTGAAGCTGTAATTTAACAACTCTTAATGAGTTTTGAAAGCAGTCTAGTTTCTACTTAAATTCTGGTGTTTCCTTAGTTCTTATATTTGTGGCTCTCTCTATGTGTAGTAATGTAAGGGATGAAAAGGCTTTATAGAAAATATAAAAACAAATTAGTGATATAATTTCAAAGGACAGGAAATTTACTTGTTTGAAAGTAAGGCTTTACCGAATTGACAGCACATCCCACTGTGTGCTCACACTCTGAAAAGCCAGCAGAGCATGGTGGGAGTTCTGTATTTTCCCTTTTGCAATGGCTTCCAGATGATACATGCTTATTTTATATGAAAAGACCCCCTGGTCCCCCACTGCTGATATAGCAGAATCCATCTGGGATTGGAAGAAAAACAGGAAGCCACATCTTTCTTGCCTCTTAAGTCATACTATGACCTGAACTTCTACAACTGGAATTTAACTGACCATTTGGTTGATTATGTGTAAAACAGGATAAGGCACAGCTTAGCTGTTTCACATCTGTATTTAGTAGTGTTAACAGCAACTACATATTCTCTTTTGGCCTCCGAGCATCAGCACATGTGTCCTTACAGCATGTGAGAAAGAATAGGAAAGGAGTGAGGACTAGGGGATGTCTTCTGAAAAACTTACATCATAAACAGAAGGATCTGATTTTTTTAAATGTAAAAGCTTGTTTTTTAAAAAAACAATTTTAATTGTGTATATTATATCACTTCTTTTACCATTCCTCCCTTGAACCCCTACCATGTCTGCCCCTTCACTCCCAAGTTGATTTTTTATTTTGTACTTCTCTCTGCCCTAGGGTAATCAGAGTGTGCCTTTATATCTTAATTTTTCTCATATTTTAGGATATCAAAATGTTACCTTTTGTAAAAGAGTTAGAGATGTTTAGCGAGAGTTCTGAATAAATTTAGCCCTCATTTTGGATCAGACATGTGCTTCTTCTCTATAACAATTTATTTATTTGGGTAAAACACTGTTCCTCTAATTCTCCA
This sequence comes from Peromyscus attwateri, assembly GCA_902168425.1. Lineage (NCBI taxonomy): Eukaryota > Metazoa > Chordata > Mammalia > Rodentia > Cricetidae > Peromyscus > Peromyscus attwateri. The sequence continues at coordinate 5,153 of CABHPP010148557.1, forward strand.
GCGGGAGGGTAGCCAGATTTTCACAGTCAAGCGCTAATGTACACAAAACCAATCTTGCTTACCTCTAAGTAGTGGAACAATACTAAAGTTATTGAACATGGATGCTTTTCATTTTATTTATTTTCTAAGCAGTTTCAGATTCGAGGAGCATGGGATTGACTACTTTTAATATCACAGTAGGTGGGGTCATTCTCTGAATCACCCCTGCCTTGTTTCTTTTTAAATTGGTATTTTAATCTTCAAGAAATAATCAACAAATAAAACATAGTTATGACTGGCCTGTCCATCCTTGTACCAGCGGAGCGAGGCAGAAGGAATGGCGTAAGCTTCACATTCCAAAGTCAGGCTGTTGTTCACCCTGATCTTCACTTCTTTAGGGGAAAGGCCTGGCCCCAAAAGGTCCCCCTTCTTGATGATAGGTGGAACTGCACAAAATGAATATTAAAGGGTTAAATACTGGTTGTTTTAAATTCACAGTCTACCACAGAAACCACAATGAGGAGCAATTAACAAGGTCCCAAGGAGATGAGGGGCATTTCTTCACAGGCCTTCCATGAAAGGCCTCAGTTAGCACCCCAGGAAACAGGAGTTTTCAGATATACAATATGGAGAAAAATATAGCTATCTTTTCATTATTATAAAACTTCTAGAGAAGTTACATATTTTCATCTGATCCAGGCTCACATAGTCCAACTGTGACCCATAAAAGATATTGTATTGGTTATTATTGCACCAAGTCAAAGTAAAAATGACAAGCAGAAAAATACATTTTGTTTATAACATAATATAGCAAGAACATAGGAATAAAGACCTTACAACGTGGCCCCTATTAATGACAGTATGAGCTTTGCCTTTTACTTATAGGCTGGGGTACATTGTGGTAACTCCCAAATACTTTTGATCTCATTTGGAGCTCTGGAGTAGGCACCTGCATGTAAACAACACTCCAGCAGGTAGGTAATGAGTGGATCCAATGGACTCTTCACAAATGTTGTCTGCATACATATGTGTGATGGAGGAGGGGCACATGTGCACATGTATGCTTTTGTAGCCCCAAGGTTGATGCCAGGTGTCTTCTTCAATTGTGCCCTACATTATATATTGATGCAGGGTCTCTTGCTGAACCCAAAGCTTAATGTTTTGACTAGAGTGGCTAGCCAGCTTGTTTTGGGCATTTCCTGTCTGCCCCTTAAATACTGGGCCTGCAGGCAGGCCTCCATACCCATTGGACATTTACATGGGTTCTGGGCTTCTTAACACTGGTCCTCATGCTTGGGTAACAAACATGTTAGTCACTGAACCATCTTAAGTGGCTCTTCACATCTTTAAGCAGCTGAGGCCATGGACATGATACTTAATCCAACTTCCATCCTTGATGAGGCAAGCTAGATAGGTAAGAATATCAGTAAAAATAATTAGGAAAAATAATGAAAAATGGGATTGAAAAAGCTAGAAATCACAAACTAAAAGAAAAAAAAAACACATGATCATCTCATTAGATGCTGAAAAAGCCTTTGACAAAATCCAACACCCCTTCGTGAAAAAGGTCTTGGAGAGATCAAGAATACAAAGAACATACCTAAACATAATAAAGGCAGTTTATAGCAAGCCGACAGCCAACATTAAATTAAATGGGGGAGAAACTCAAAGTGATTCCACTAAAATCAGGAACAAGACAAGACTGTTCACTCTCCCCATATCTATCCCCAGAGTACTTGAGGGTCTAGCTCAAGCAATAAGACAACAAATGGAGATCAAAGGGATACAAATTGAAGAAGTCAGACTTTCACTATTTGCACATAATATGATAGTCTACATAAGTGACTCCCAAAATTCTACCAGGGAACTCCTACAACTGATAAATACCTTCAGTAATGTTGCAGGATAAAAGATTAACTAAAAAAAAAAATCACTAGTCCTCCTATATACAAATGATAAATGGGCTGAGAAAGAAATCAGAGAAACATCACCCTTTATAATAGCCACAAACATAAAATACCTTGGGGTAACTCTAACCAAACAAGTGAAAGACCTGTATGATAAGAACTTTAAGTCCTTGAAGAAAGAAATTGAAGAAGATATCAGAAAATGGAAAGATCTCTGTGGTAATATTGTGTCCCCTAATATATTGTGCACCCTAATAAACTTATCTGGGGTCAGAGAACAGAACAGCCACTAGATAGACATAGAGGCCAGAAAATGGTGGCATACATACCTTTAATCCTAGCATTCCAGAGGCAGAGATCCGTCTGGATCTCTGTGAGTTCAAAGCTACACTGGAAACAGCCAGGCATAGTGATGCACACCTTTAATCCCAGGAAGTGATGGCAGGAAGCAGAAAGGATATAAGGTGTGAGAGCCAGGAACTAGAGTCTTGTTAAGCTTTTAGGCTTTTAGCAGCAGTTCAGCTAAGATCCATTTGGATGAGGACACAGAGGTTTCCAGTTTGAGGAAACAAGATCAGCTGAGGAATTAGTAAGGTGTGGTTAGCTGTGGCTTGTTCTGTTTCTCTGGTCTTTCAGCGTTCACCCCAATATCTGGCTCCCAAGTTTGCTTTTATTAGTAAGACCTTCTAACAATTCATGCTACAGATCTCCTATGCTCATGGATAGGTAGAACCAACACAATAAAAAAGGCAATCTTACCAAAAGCAATCTACAGATTCAATGCAATCCCCTTCAAAATCCCAACACAATTCTTCACAGACTTGGAAAGAACAATACTCAACTTCATATGGAAAAACAAAAAACCTAAGATAGCTTGGTACTGTCATAAAAACCAACATGTGGACCAATGGAATCGAACTGAAGATCCTGACATTAATCCACACACCTATGAATGCCTAATTTTTGACAAAGAAGTCAAAACTGTGCAATGGAAAAAAGAAAGCATCTTCAACAAATGGTGCTGGCATAACTGGATGTCAACATGTAGAAGACTGCAAATAGATCCATATCTGTTGCCGTGCACAAAACTCAAATCCAAGTGGATCAAAAACCTCAACATAAATCCAGCTACACTGAACCTGATAGAAGAGAAAGTAGGAAGTAGTCTTGAATGCATTGGCATAGGAGATCACTTCCTAAATATAACACCAGCAGCACAGACACCGAGAGCAACAATTAATAAATGGGACCTCCTGAAACTGAGAAGCTTCTGTAAGGCAAAGGACATGGTCAATAAGACAAAATGACAGCCTACAGAATGGGAAAAGATCTTCACCAACCCCACATCTGGCAGAGGGCTGATCTCCAGAATATATAAAGAACTCAAGAAACTAGACATCAAAATACCAAACAACCCAATTAAAAAATGGGCTACAGATCTAAACAGAGAATTCTCAACAAAAGAATCCAAATGGCCAAAAGACATTTAAGGAATTGCTTAACATCCTTAGTCATCAGGGAAATGCAAGTCAAAATGACTCTGAGATACCATCTTATACCTGTCAGAATGGCTAAGATCAAAAACACTGATGACTGCTTATGTTGGAGAGGATGTGAAGCAAGGGGAACACTCCTCCACTGTTGGTGTGAGTGCAAACTTGTACAGTCACTTTGAAAATCAGTATGGCGGTTTCTCAGAAAATTGGGAATCAATCTCCCTCAAGACCCAAGGATATCACTCTTGAGCATATACCCAAGGGATGCTCAATCATACCACAAGGACATTTGCTAAACAATGTTCATAGCAGCATTATTCATAATAGCCAGAACCTGGAAACAATGTAGATGCCCCTCAACTGAAGAATGGATAAAGAAAATGTGGTACATATACACTATGGATTATGACATCATGAAATTTACAGGCAAATGGATGGAACTAGAAAATATCATCCTGAGTGAGGTAACCCAGACTCAGAAAGACAAATTTGGTATGCACTCACTCATAAGTGGATACTAGATGTAAAGCAAAGGATAACCAGACTACAACCCACAGCTCCAGAGAAGCTGGGAAACAAGGAGGACCCTAAGAGGGACACATGAATCACCTTGGGAAGGGGAAACAGAGATCTCCATGAGTAAACTGGGGATGGGGGGGACAATAGAGGGGAGAGGAGGGGAAGGGGATGAAAACATGAGGGAATGAGATGGTCGAGCTGGGGGAGGGACGGAGTGGGAGAGCAATGAAAGAGATCTCTTGATAGGGGGAGACATTATGAGGTAAGGGAGAAACCTGGTGCCAGGGAAATTCCCAGGAATCCGCAAGGATGACCTCAGATTAGACTACTAGCAATAGTGCTGAGGGTGCCTGAACTGGCCTACCCTGGTAATCAGATTGGTGAATACCCTAACTGTCATCATAGAGCTTTCACCCAGTAACTGATTGAAACAGATGCAGGGACCTATAACCAAGCACCAGGCAGAGCTCTGAGAGCCCAGTCAAAGAGAGGGAAGAAGGATTATATGAGCAAGAGAGTTTAAGATCATGATGGGGAAATCTACAGAGACAACTGAACCAAGCTCAAAGGAACTCATGAACTTCAGACTGACAACTGAGGAACCTGCATGGGACCAGACTAGACCCCCTGCATACAGGAGACAGTTGTGTAGCTGGGTCTGTTTGAGGGGCCCCGGCAGTGTGATCAGGATCTACCCCTGGTGCATGAACTGGCTTTTTGGAGCCCATTACCTATGGTTGAACACCTTGCTTACCACTGATGCAGGGAGGAGAGGCTTGGTCCTGCCTCAACTGAATGTACCCAGCTTTGCTGTCCACCCCCATGAGAAAACTTACCCTTTTGGAGGTAGGGATGGGGGGGTGACCCGGGGGAGGGAGGTAGGGGGTGGGGAGCAGGAGGAAGGATAAGAAGGGGATCTGTGGCTGGTATGTAAATGAATAATTTCTTTTAAAATACAAATAAAGAAAGAGCCAGAAATCTTCAGGCAGAGGTGAGATAAAGTGTTCTTTTGGAACTTACTGTAGACTTTCACTTCATAGTGCTTTATCATTTCCCCAGCCTCATTAGTGGCCACACAGGAGTATCTTCCCGCATTGTCTTCTTGTGCATTCAGTATCTGCAGAGTGCGGCCTCCTAAACCGTTAAGGTACATACAAGAAAGAAGTGGGCAATGTACAAACTGCTGGGACTTTATTTTATTGAAAATATTGATTCTTTCTTTTTCTCTTTTCTCTTCTCCTCCTCCTCTTCTTTATTCCCGCCCCCCTCTTTTTTTTTTTTCTGAGACAGGGTTTTTCTGTGTAGCTCAGGCTGTCCTGGAACTTTCTCTGTAGACCAGGCTGGCCTTGAACTCAAAGATCCACCTGCCTCTGCTTCCAAGTGCTGGAATTAGAGATGTGTACCAACACCACCGGGCTAAACACTACTTCTTATGAATGTCAATTTAGTGGTAGATATTTGATGTAAAATAAGCCACAATACATATGGGACCTACATAAAAAATATTTTATTTTCAACTCCAGTTTTGTACAATGTATTCTGATCATATTCAACTCCTCCACACCTTTCCTGATCCATATACCTTCCTTGTCCACCCAACTTTGTCTCCTTTAAAAAAAAAAAAAAAAAGCAAATCTCAAACACATTCAAGACAAATGTGTGCTAACTAAAATAGTTTTAGGTGTGTGGTCTTCCAACTGGACTGAGGTTGACTCACTAGGGACAGAACCTGTGCAAGCCCAAATCGGAACAAGTTTCAGCAGAGAGGGCTAGCTGGCGCTCAGTCCCACCCCGTAGCCACGGAGCGATTGGCAATTGTTAGCATGGAAAAGGGAGGTTCCACGTTCTCTATTTCATGCTTTCATAAGAAGGTCCCCGCTTTGCCATTGTATTCCTCTAACTGACCTGGCCTACCAGAGACTCATTTTGCTAAAACACAGTTTTGAATATGGTACCTTTCTCTCTAAAAACTGTCAATAGGGGCTGGTGGGGTGGCTTAGTGGTTAATAGGACTTGCTGTTATTCCAAAGTACCTGAGTTCAATTCCCAAAACCCATGTTGGGTGGCTCACAACTGCCTAGAACTTCAGCTCTAGGGGATCCAATGCCCTCTCATAGATTCTTCGGGTACCCCCACACATGCACATGCATGCCCTCCAAGACACATATGCATAAATAAATACAAAATGTAGCTTTAAAAAAAACCTGTCAGTAGTTCTCAACTGTTCAGTGTATGAAGTTAAACTAATCCAGTGGTCCACATAGTGCTCAGTTTTCCTCCCTGACTGTCTTCAGGCTTCTTCACAATGCTTCCCCATAAGTGGAGACTGCACCTGGCCATGCTCTTCCCACCTGCTGCCTTTTGCCCACTAGTCATCTTGATGGATCTGGAACCTCTCCCAACTTATCACCAACTAACTAAATTCTAGTACTTAAAAAAAATCAGGCCCATATTCTGGTTAGGCAGTGAAGATATTTCTGACCATTTAAGTCCACAATGGCCACTTTGTCTTCTGAATTTTTATAAACCTTGTCACTACCCCACTTTTCATACCCCCCCTCCATTCATAATGCATGGTTGTTTTCAACTTCATGGTGATAATAAGTTTTTGCTGTTATCTCTCTTCCACATAAGGTTAAATGTCTTAAAGACAATAATTATAGTTTTTAGTTCTTTCTCTTTCCACACATACTGGCAAGTATTAAAGAGGAATAAACCCAGTCTACATATTAACTCTTTCAAGGCTAAATTCTCTCAAAGTGAATTTCCATACCTGGAAGAATGCGGATATTCCGGTTGGATTCTAAAGGCGCTCCATCCTTGAACCAGGTGATGGTAGCCGGGGGATAGGAATATGCCTCACAGACCAGAGAAGTGGGGCTGTTAAGGATGACAATGACATCTTCAGGGCTGCCGTCGCTGTCTACACCAGCAATTGTTGGAGATACTGAGAAAATTTAAAGTTTTATTAAGGAAACATTCTTAGAAATTTCTCTACGTATGTGTTCCTGAATTACCACTGTGCTTATCCATGCAATCCCAGTTTTTAAGAGTTACAAAATAATTAGTCATTACTAGTCTATATAAAAATCAGTGAAAAATGTCACCGAGTAAGGGGGAAGGTGATATATACAAAAGAGATGCTAATATACTGTGGTAAGTGGAACACAAATCTCCCAGGCTTGATTTTGATTCATATGTATCAAGTATCGGTCATCAAATGACTGACATTTAGGTGGTGCATGTTAGATTTGAAGAACTGAGTAGAAACTTAGAATCCATTTCAATGACATGTTTGAGACATAAACCTAACTCGGATGCTGTAGGACTAATGTTGATGCATCAATACATACAGATGTTTAATCACACCCAGGGCACAACCTCCAATAAAGGCAGAGGCTCAGGGAGAAAGGCCGGGGATCTCAGGCTGAGACTCACTGTTCCTCTGCTTCTCCTTGATCTGCTGACAACTTTCTCCTTCACCATTGAGTATTTAATGTCTAACTTGATCCTTGTTCCTTGCACAAAACACTATGCCCGAACATAGTTTATTCCATAGCAATGAAAGAATAAAATAAAAACAGCTTACATACATGAGTGCTGGTATCCTTCACATAATGAAATTCTATGAGAGAGAGAGGGGGGGGGGAGGGAGAGAGAGAGAGAGAGAGAGAGAGAGAGAGAGAGAGAGAGAGAGAGAGAGAAACACTGATTTTTCAAGGTTTGAAATGAAGCTCACACCTACCAAACACATTGAGACTGAAACTTTTGCTTTTGTCTCCAGCTGTATTAGAGGCCAAACATGTGTATCGTCCTGTGTGTGACACTTGAGCATTGGTGATCTGGAGAAAACGGCCATCAGACATGATGTGGTGGACTTCATCTTCTTGGAGAAGCTGTCCGTCTTTGTGCCATGTGATCTGCGGCACAGGGTTCCCTGCTAAGGAAAAGCCATTTTTTTTGAGGGCAACTCAATATCACATATCTATAAATGGCCAACACCCAAAGTAGACATTGTCACATATTTGCTGTGTTTTCCATAGCCCACTTTTAAAACAATGAAACAGCTATTCTTTCTGAAATAGTGTCAAAAACGAAATTTTAATGTAGCAGTGATTACACGATGGTGAAAAAGACATAAAAAATAGAAATCATTTCAAATGTAGGTTAGCTTTTATCTGTAAATGATTCTAAACATTGGTCTCTGTGTTTAAATTGGTCTGTGTTTAATTATAGGTGGTTTAGCTCCTATAATTAACTATTTTCACAGTAAATTACACTTTCAAAAAATGAAGCACATCATTATAAAAAATATTATAAATTCTCTTCTATTCATATGAAAACCTTTTTTATTCTTTTGAAAGTAAAGCATTTAGTTCAACAAACATTTTGTAATATATTATGATTCTTCCCAAGAATTTAGAGATAAATTAAAATAATTATTTATTCAATATTTGTGTGGAGAACACTTTAGAAAGTTTTAAATGGAGACACGTGTTAAATATTATTTAAAATTATTCAGACGACTTCTTGTAATTTAAAAACTACAAAAGCAAGTCATGTTAACAAAGGTGGCTGGAATGGACCATTACACCCAGAAACTTAAACAGAGAATGCTTAAGTTTGGGCAAAGACAGGGAGGGATGCAGGGCAGGGGGACGGAAAACTAGACACCCCTTTCCTGCCATTTGATAAAACTGTTCTCTAAGGCCAGAGTGGTGGCGCACGCCTTTAATCCCAGCACTCGGGAGGCAGAGGCAGGTGGATCTCTGTGAGTTCTAGGCCAGCCTGGTCTACAGAGCAAGTTCCAGGATTAAAAGAACTGCTTCCTTACCTGTCACCTCACAAGTCAAGGTAACACTCTGTTTCTCTTTAATCTTCACATCTTCCAATGTATTTTCACCCACAATATGAGGAGGAACTAAAATAAACACACAAAACCATGGGAAAAGTAAGTTACAGCTCGAACAGCCAGGCTGTGATATAAATGCCTAAGCGTTAAACAAATCTTCATTATTTAGTGACTAGAATGTCAAAGCATTGTTTTTACCAATTCTAGTTTTCACTTGCACTATAAAATTGTTACAAACCCAATTTTAATGAATGAAATTGTAATTTAAATCATAAATATGAATAAAATGTGTAGTGGTTATATTTAAAAGTTAATTTGACACTATCTCTAATCCTGTGGAAAAGGAGTTGCAAAGAAGGACTATGTCAATTAGGCAGGCCCGTGGACAAGTCTGTGGAGGATTGTCTTAATTATGTTAAGTGAGGTGAGAGGACCCACCCACTCTGGATGGCACTAGTCCCTGGGTTGGACTCCTGGACTGTAAGAGAGGACAAAACCAGCTGAGTTATACATATAGGCATCTAGTATCTTTCTAGTCTTGACTGTGCATGTAAATGATTTCAACTTTCTGCTCCTTTGGCTTCCCCATGGTGATGGGCTGTGACCTCACACTGTGGTTTAAAATATATCCTTTTTTCCCTAAGTTACTTTGGGTTGCTTTATCATAGGAACATGAATTAAATGAAGACAGAATGTGTCCACAAACTAATGAGTAAGCGCTCTCATTTCAAGCAACCACACCATGTCTTAGAACATTTCTGAGCAGTTGTGAACTGGCACCACAAGGCAGTTTTGCAGTTGAAGCGGACTCATTTCCTCCAAATAATTGTAATGCTGAACCCTTGCCAAGAATCATAGTCCAGGGGCCAAAGACCACATAGGTATAAATTCCAGCTGTGAATAAATTTGAGCTCTGTGTCCAGAATGCATTGAGGCCAATTGGATTTTCCCTTTACATATTGCAAAGTACACAAGTACCTAATACTGAGAGTCCAAACATTTTCCTCTCTTCACCAGCTGCATTCCTTACAATACAAGTATACTGGCCAGCATCTTCTGGTCTGGTCTGCATCAACCGCAGCATCCTGCCTCCTGGAAAAACAAAGCAGCAGATGACTTAAAGATAAATACAGTTCTGGGTGACACCAAGTGAGAAATGAAGTTTTGCAGAGAAGGTAAAATACTGCTGTGGTTGAGTATGAAGTTATAGAGGCAGAGGGTAGGAATGGCCGGCGTATGTACAGTGAAAGGGGTGTCGGAAATGACAAGAGGCGAAGTTGGATGAGGTTTGGCCAGGTTCTGTGTGCCCTTGGATGTTACACTGAGGAATTTAGTGTTTGCTGAAGGTGAAGGAGGGAGCTACATGCATAAAACAAGCTCACGATCTGATTTGGTGCGTTCACAAGTCAGTGCTGACCTGATGCTCGGGAAAGACTGTGAAAAGGGCCTGAAGGATAAAATGGGAATGCCAGCAGGAGGACTAGACTGGGGACCCAGATTTGGGGGACGTGGATATAAAAGGGAGATGAAACGGTGACAATGCACTGACTGGTAGCTATCATGTCAGCTTCTTAGAAATCCTGGTGTCCTTAATGACAGGGTTACAGGGTCACCCCAGGCACGGACACAATGCTGCCTTGGCTCCTTTCTATATTTGAATTTCTGTGTTTTCCTTGAAGAGGAAATGCACACAGACTGAGACATGCTGAAAGATGGAATTTGGCAGGAAATTTCTATTAAGGACGAAGGCAAAGGCGTCAGCATGTAAGATGAAGCACAGCCTTTTGAAAACAAGTCAACACACTGGAAGTAGAGACCTCCAAATGACTTATGAAAAATCTCAGAGAAAAAAAGTCCTGCTCAGATTTATAAAAACTTTTTAGGTGGGCATATTTTTGCTTAGCACCTTGGATTTGTACTAAAACTTCTAGTGGATACATGTAAAATTCTCACTTAAATAGCCACCTGGATCTGGCTGAGGAGCTACCATCTGCTTTCAGTTTACAGGGAGACAAGACGGCACTGCTTGTCCAACCAGCGACTTCCCCGCCCTCAATTCACCAGAAGGCGAATTTAGCAATATCTTATTTGAGAAAAAGTAAAGCTGATGTCTTGTACTGAATTGTGTTTTTCCTAGCAAAACAACATATACAGGGTTTCCTTTTTAAACACTTATGTCAGTTTGGAAAGGAGTCACCCACTGGTTGCTAGCTCAGATTAGTGAGACCGCAGTTGAGGGATATTGAAGTGATATAACGTTTATGAATCATTACTGGGTCCACAATCCTCAGTCAACTAGGCCACATTCTTTGCTTCTTGATCCTCTCACATAATCTTGTGAAAACTTGAAATGAGTATGACAGCAATTTATACTTATATCAAGATATGTCTACCAGATTTGTATGGCGGTTGCCTATTCTTGGCAGATAACTCTCTGACAATGGTAGGGCCATCACCAAAGCCCTGCTTGCAGACAAGCCTCAGGAGGACTAGTCTTCATGAAACAGAAGTGTGCAGCAGAGTAGCAGTGAGCAAGTCACATGTCATTCATCTGCTTCTCATTTATCCATCACACAAAACACATCCAGATTGTAAAGCCGAACGAGTCCTTTGGCAGTCATAAGGTGAAATACTTTTAATGTGCTTTGCTCAGGGATCTCCAGCTGGTGGTCAATCAAAACAAAACTAAATAGAACCAAAACACCACTCCTGTAAATGGGTAAGAAGCCAGCCGGAGCATTCTGCCATACTGTTTTCATTTCTGCAATCTTTGATGTTATCGCATTTAATAAATTCAAACTTTCCAGACCTGAAACTACTTTAAAAAAAAAGAAGAAATGAAGATAATTTTGAGAAGAGAAGACAATGTGCTCAGGCTTTTGGTAGCCAAACTGCAGAAAAACATCTTGGCCATTACTCTCTACTTCGTAAGGACATGGAGATAGGGTCCTATGAAATGAAAACATCATAGGACAGAGGAAGAACTCAGGGAGTTTCCCAAGATCAGGATTGAGTATTGGTGCTTTAGCAAGCACCGTGTTAATAACTTAACATGATATAAACTCATTTCAGTTTAATAAAAGCCACAGGACACAGATTAACAAAAGCCAGGGTTAACAAAGCTGAATAACTTGCTCAAAAGCTGAAGAAAGATTGTCTTTTTAGTGTATGTGACAGCCATTATCAAAACAGGCTGACTGTAGGTTTCTTGTGACATGCCCAAAAACCTTCCATCCAGGCTTACCCTGACCTATGAGTGATAAGATATCCAGGTTTTCTTACAAAATTATCAGAAGCTGAACTAGTGATAAGGTCACAGCACCCAGGGAACTCACTCCCCAGTGATATAAGTACCATTCAGACAAGTCATGGTCATTTGGCATTCTTAGTACAAGGGGAATGTTATATGATGCTAATAAGACAACGCCAACTCCTTTTTAGGACAGGAGTTAGGAGATTAATTTAAAAGTTTTCCTGATATTCATATACCCTTCTCTGTTTCAAATATGTTTGTGTAATATGATGAGTAGGTATCATAATAAGCACCTAGATCAGAAAGAAAAATGAAACAACATAGACACTGAATGAACTAAAGAGAAACGATGTTCACACAAAGCCAACCAGATGATCAAGCTGTCCGAATTGTGAATACCTGAGAGAATTTTCACAGAACTGCTGAGGCTGACGGGCCAGCCATCTTTAAGCCAGGTTATAGACGGCAGGGGGATGCCAGAGGCTTCGCAAGTCAGGGATACGGAGCTCTTCTCCACCACACTGACATTCTCAGGGATTCCTTGGTTCCCTATGATGCTTGGAGGGGCTAGAAGGTAAAACCAAAGTGACAGGAAACAGAAAAGAAGGAAGCCAATGCACAATCCTTGAGAGCTTATTTCCAGTAAGAGCCTTCCATTTTCTTGTTAATAGTAATCAAAACAAGCAACCATAATAATGCCACCTCTGAGAATAAAAATGTATGCCACTGCTGTCCAATTTTGATTAATTTGGCCTTGCTAGTCAAGCAATGGTGAACTAGTTTATGAGTTAGTCCTAGTTTCTGACAGATTTATAATAAAAATTTACAACCTTTTTATAGACAGGATTCTGTAAAAATTGTTATAGTCTTAAAAATTCAATGTATTTGACAAGATATTTAGTATTAATTTTCTTTTTTATCCTGTTCCCTTCATCCTTGGCATACAAACTGGCTATAAACATTAACACTAAGCTTCAACCATTTCCTTTTTGTTTGTTATGAGATATAGTTCTGTAACTCATGTTAATCTGGAACTCCCTCTTGAGTCAGGCTGGCCTTGAACTCACAGTCCTCTAAATGCAGCCTCAAAACTTCTAGGATCATAGACATGCACCAGCAGACCTAGGTTTATTAATTTATTAATGGTATTCAAGCTGTAAAATTTGTGTCTATTAAAATTCCCATTGCTTCTATAGATTTAAAAATTATACCTCAAATTGCATGAACACAAGTAGTTGACTTTGAATGTGTACATGTCTGGTCTCATCCTGCCCCAAATTTGTACTTTATTCATTAGAATCTTAAGTCTGACTTTAATACAACTCATATCCAAGAGATACTGAGCAGCAAACTTTAAAACAGTCTTAATAGACTTGAATTTGAAAATTGTATTATTAAAGGATTTAGATGTGGTAGTGCATGCCTTTAATCCCAGCACTAGTGAGACCTGATGTCAGCCTCATCTACGTAGTGCATTCTAAGCCAGCTGATTACATAGCAAGAGCTCGTCTTAATTTTTCCCCACTTTATTATATGCATCCTCAAAAGAACACTCTATGGTTCAGCAAGTAACATAAAGTCAGGTGTAGAAAGCTAAATGATGAAACTAAATATGTAGTAAATATGTAGGAAAGGTTGGGCTCTGTGAAACACGGTCTTGCACTCACAATCTCACACTAGCTGTCGTTACCCGCACAAGAACTACACATGATCAGGCTAGTCAAAATTCATGCACAGACGATGGAGATAACTCCGGCCTATGCTCCTTATTGAGGAGCTATTGGCAGTCAATAGCTGCTGAAAGGAAGAATCATTATTCTTGGAGGGTGTGGCCAGCGGAAGCTTCCCAGTGCTTCACGGCACCACACCATGAACATAGGGGCAGCACTAATTGGACTTAGTAATATGTCAAAAAGGAAAAAAAAGTTAGGAGGGACAGGTGTTGGGGGAGATTCTGGCAGAGTTGGAGAGGAAATGGATGATGGGATGTGCAAATAATCATATTTCCCTGTATATGTGCATGAAATTCTCAAAGAATTAAAAAAGACAGATGGGATATAAATAGACTCCTTTTAGATATGAGGTCTATGCTCCCAGGCGTGGAGGTACAAATTACTCAGGGTTCGAGAATCTGAGCTCGCTTTACCCAGCAGGGCTGCATAAGGGGATGATTTGACCATGGGCGTGGTTACCAGGTGTTTGGAAGGGTCTACACTTGGCTGTGCAGTGTGCTTTGATCTAGCAAGGGGGAGGTCTTTTGCTCCACCCCTTGGCATTGTTATAAAAAGCGCTTTTGAATAAACTGAAAAGGCCACTGGGTATTGACCCAGGTCCTCCCTAAGCTATCCTGTGTTTCTGTCTTTCTCCTCTTCGCTATATTTCTATTTAATATATATTTGGTTTTTTCGAGACAGAGTTTCTCTGTGTAATTTTGGTGCCTGTCCTGGAACTCGCTTTGTAGACCAGGCTGGCCTCAAACTCACAGGGATCCGCCTGGCTCTGCCTCCCGAGTGCTGGGATTAAAGGCATGCGCCACCACCACCGGGCTCTAATATTTTCTTATCCTTCTCTCCTCCTCATAAGAACCCTGGAAAAGGTGGGAGCTGGCCTCCCACACCCAGGATCCTTGATTGTAGCATCCTGTGAACAGATCTGGTGGTTCCCTCTCTACTTACCGTGCACACTTAAGTCATATCTTTTGTCAGTCATTCCTGCTACATTCACAGCAACACACACGTAACGGCCTGTGTCAGACACGTGAACATTCTTCAGATGAAGGATGCGCCCTTCGTCCAATATTTCCACTCCCTTTCCTGCGCTCAAAGGACGGCCATCTTTCATCCAGGTCACTGTTGGCTGAGGAATACCCTGCACCTCGCATTCCAAGGAAATACTCTTCCCACGGATAACGATAACTTCAGGGCGGTGGCTGCCACTGTTGGCTATAGATGGTCGAACTTTGGGTGAAAAGACATAATGAGAAACAATACAGGAAACGTTTGCTTCACTTCTTATAGGAGTTTACACCTTGAACTGTCCATCTTGCTTCTACTTCTAAAGAACTGTGATAACAAGGAATGCACCACCACACCCAGGTGATGTGGTTGGGGGATGAAAGGCAGGGCCTTGTGCATGATAGGTAAACACTATAAAGTGAGTTACATCCTCAGTCCCAAGATAAATACAGTATTATGTCAATATATTAGCTACTAAAAAAGACTCAAAATAATAGACCACATTACTATGTAATAAATTATTAGTATATTGAGAGATAGAATTCTTCTCTGTTTCTTAGTTGGTTAATACCTAAATGAAAGCTATTGACCCAGGGGGCAAAGAATGCTGTATTCACTCATTTTTGGAGAAATAATACAGTAATTGTACTTATCAATTGTAATTCTGGTTTACAGAAGTGTTCTGAGTACTACAATGGATATGGTAGCTTAGGGAGTGGTAGCATACGCCTTTGATCCTAGCATTCCAGAGGCAGAAATCCATGTGTTCAAGGATACACCCAAGCATGGTGACCAACGCCTTTAATCCCAGAAAGCAAGCCTTCAATCCCAGGGAGTGGTGGTAGAAAGCAGAAAGGTATATAAGGCGTGAGGACCAGAAACTAGAGGCATTTGCCCTGGAGAGGCATTTGCCCTGGAGAGGCATTTTGGCCTGGAGAAGCATTTGGCCTGGTTAAGCATTCAGGCTTCTAGCAGCAGTTCAGCTGAGAGTCATTCGGATATGAGGACATAGAGGCTTCCAGTCTGAGGACACAAGACCAGCTGAGGATCCAACAAGGTGAGATAGCTGTGGCTTGTTCTGGCTCTCTGATCTTCCAGCGTTTACCCCAATAACTGGCCCTGGGTTTGATTTTATTAATAAGAACTTTAAGATTCCTGTTACAGATAAGGCTTTATGTGACACTGGATACACAGGCTATATACAGATGTACAAATCAAACACTTACTGATAACAAATCATAAAGAAACTTATTTTAAAATAATTCTCTAGTATACATATAATTTACCGCTTTCTAAAGACAAAGGCAAGTGTGCATATTAATGAGAGGGACATGCATGTTTACTTTTATATAATTCAAGCCTTTAATGTTGAAAGAGAAGCCCTATGGGGGCTGGGCTCTCTTGACATAAAGCAGAATATTGACACCCTTTCCCTTTCTGGACTTCAGTGTGGATTTGCTGTCACAGATGCAGCAATCGTCTTAACACCATGAAGGAAGGGCTAGACAAATTCCAGAGCCTCTGTCCTGTCAGGAGTGAGAAGGTGACCATCTCCAGAGACCAACTGCTACCTTGGATATCTCCTTACATGAAGAAGTAAACTGCCAGCTACCCCACTGGTAGCCAGTCATTCTGTTTCTCTACCACTGAATCTACCTAATAGATACCGATGAGAATTGGAAATGAGGCCAAATTGCACTCCTATGTGTGTGGAAAGGAAAACGGGCCAGGGTCAGTAAACCTGTGTTCTGGGGACAGTTCGACTATACATAAGCCATGTGACCTTGTTCAACCATGGGGAGAGTCTGAGTTTGAATTCCCATGTGTGTGATAGAGGCAACAGTTCTCCCTCATGTAGAGACGCGCATAAAGCACATACAGATGAAGTGACATAAGGCATATTTTCAAACACTCTAAAATGTTGCACAGGTTATAGTCTAAATATCCTTTTAAAATAAAATATTTTATGTTTTTTCAATATCCTCTTGTGCTGGGGCTGTAGCGTAGTTGGTGAGCAGTACTTGCCTGGCATGTATGAAGCATGTATGCTAGCACATGCTTGTAATCCCAGCATCAGGAGGTGGATGAAGGAGGATAAGAAGCTAAAGGTCATTCAACTGTCTACCAAGTTTGAGGCTAGCCTGGGCTACATGAGAACTTATCAAAACAAACAAATAACAAAAACAAAAACACCACCGGCAACAGAAACTATAAAGTATAATCCCCTCCATTCCCTTTCTACGCATTTCCCCACCCAGAATATTGCAACCACCTTGATGCGTCTGTTACCGGCGAGATGATGGGGATGAACAGCTGTATTTCTGAATAAACAATCACCTGAAGGAAGCAATGGCTCTCTGGTTATGTCAGCACGATTTATACCATGGTCTGGCTGTTACTGTGAATGAACCTTACAGCTCGAAAGCAAAACAGAAAGGAAATATAGGCATCTTTAGAAGAAAATTGTGTCCGGAGCTTGAGGAGGTCAATAACTTACTGTACACTTGCAGATTATAGTCTTTATTTGCAATTCCAGCCACATTGGATGCCACACATGTGTAGGGTCCTGCATCAGCTTTCTCGGCGACTGAAATTTGTAACCGTCTGCCTCCAGATAAAATGCGAACTCGTCCCACAGAGTCAGCCAACACCAGAGAGCCTGCAATAAAACCCAAATAGCAGACTTTGATGCAAAAAATGTGGCTTTTATACACATGCCCAGATGAGAACTTCTTTATTACTTACTAGTTTAAGTATCTAAACGGTAGACAACCCAGTGAAACAATCCTTTTCTTGTGGGCAAAATGAGGAACTGGATGAAGTAGAATTTTCAATGGTTTATTTTATGTTTAGTGGGCATGTATAAATATTTACTAATGAAAATCTACTCAACTACAGACTTCAACCCTAAAATATGTTGCAAAACTTCCATAAATGCAAAAATGTTTATTTTGGAAAATAATTTTAAGGGCATTTGTAAAGAAAAATAATTCTTTGGTAGACTTTTGATGATTATAAATGTTTCATTATACATTTGATTAAAAGCAAGGACATAATGCAGAAAATTGATTTTTCTGGGGAGCAGTTAGTCTGATAATGATCTTCAGTGAGAAAAAAATTAAGTATCGCATGCTGAAAGTTAATACAAAGCAATTTTGCTGTCAAGCATTTAGTACACAAACCCAAAAGGTTTCTGTTGTTGTTTTTTTCCTTTTACAAATTGACATGTTAGCCAAACAAAAAGATATTCACTCCATCCGTCCATCTATCTATCTATCTATCTATCTATCTATCTATCTATCTATCTATCTATCTATTTATCTATCATCTCTCTATCATTTAAACTTTTAGCAATGCAAACTGACCTTTCTTCTTCCAAGTAAGATTTGGGGGTGGAATTCCACTTGATTCACACAGCAGAGTGATGAGATTCCCTTCAATGGCAGTAAGTTGCACGAGCTCATCAGATCCATAAATACTAGGTGGTACTGAAAGGAAAGAAAAAGCATTGATCCTACAATGTTTGCGTCATGTAGTTTCCCTAACACTTTACACATAGTAGAAGGGGCTTCTACCCAAATGATGGAAGAGAAAAAGCATATAAGGTTGAAAGTCACCTCTAAAGAATACAGTCAGTTCCAAATAACAGACCCTCCCACTGTCACAGAAATTCTAGAATTGAAGTACACAGAAATACATGGTTTATTACAGATATCTAGACATTGGCGTGAGAGTGTTGACACCTACCAAATGGAAAGTTAACCCAGACATTGATGCCCAGCCAGCTTTGCTATCTCAGATGCTGAATAGGAGTACATTAGGCATATAATGTCCAATAAAAAACAAGGCAAGGGGCTTCACCTAAGAGGTAGACATTCATTTATTCTAGATTGCACACCTTGTCCTTTATTGGTCTGCAGAATTTGACTGGAGCTCTCCAAGTCAGTCTTGATTATTAAGTTTCTCTCAAAGGGGTTGCAGCCGAAAGACACTAGCTAACACCACCCCCCCCCCCCCCCCCCACCCCCGCGCAGGACACGGCAGTGTCATCCAGTGGCAGATACCCATTCTTCCAAGTTCTTGGGAGTTGAGTGGTCATAGAATCCTTTTCATGTCCCACTAAAGGATCAGTCCTTATTCAACTACCTCTGTGCAAACAATCCTATTCTTCTGAAGCTCATGAGACCAGTTCATTTCTTTTTATCACATCTATGAATCTGCCATTCGTCTGTTCACTGATTGGCTACTGAACTTGTTTTGTTCTTCCTCTTCATACCAAGTGCTCCCACCATTCTGTAGACTATCCACATGTATTGTAGAATATCCACATGAATAACAAGTCTAAATGTCATAGACTTCTGTCTGCTCTTCCCTTTCTCCTTCAGAGACGATACAATGGACTTTATGTCATATAGAAAATTCCTCCTATATGTTCATAAATTCAGCCATAGTTTAATGATTGCTCCATTCTTGCTTTCTCACTCAAGTTGTCCCAACTCTCAATTCACCATCCTAATTGAATATTTTTATCTCCCAAATGTCTCCATATTCAGCTGTTTTCTCTTGATTATTGACCTCTCTGCACCTTAGATTTCATAATCAACCATTTCAATATCTCATTTGCCAATATTCTCAATTGTCTGACTCTTTGCCCTTCTTATTGAGCAACATTGCCATCAACTATCCAACAGTCAATGAGTTACACAAAAGAAAATGACACAACCACAGATTGACACTACTCTAAGCTCATAATCTCCACTTTCAACTCTATCCTCAGTTACTCCTGGTGGCTTCTGGGAATATAAGTAGTTATAAATCTAATGAAGACTCTATCTCGGTCTTACAGCAAATTGATTCTTCACATGTCACATAGGATGCTCAAGAAGCACTGCCAAGCTTGATCTGTCTGGAATTGAACACAGCAGCCTTTGTTTCTTCCCAAAGAGAGACACCACCACCCACAAGCCCACCTGACTGAGGAACACAGATATGCAGCCTCTGCTCATCTTGACTCAGTACCTTAAACACATCTAGAGTATAGCTGCTTTCTTTACAAATACGTATTTGAGCACCCAGGTTCTTCTTTAAAACTCTTTAATGTGTTCTGCAACACTTAGAATTAAATATATTGAAGTTTTGTCAATCCATCCCCGTTGCCTTTCTACCACACATTTCCCCTCTTTCCACTGTACCATACTAGTCAATAATGCGCAATGTTGAGTTCACTGAATGAGACAGTGTGCTTTAGTCCTTCGTATTGCTTTCATCCTGTTCACAGTTAATGCCTACTCATGCCTACGGTCTCAATTATAGCATATTTGAGCTTAGAGTCGTGTCAATCTGTGGTTGTGTCATTTTCTTTTGTGTGACTCATTGGCAGTTGGACAGTTGATGGCAATGTTGCTCAATAAGAAGGGTGAAGAGTCAGACAATTTAGAATGTTGGCAAATGAGATATTGAAATGATTGATTATGAAATCTAAGGTGCAGAGGTCAATAATCAAAATATGGCATATTAACACATATATCTTTCTATCTAACCTAAAACAGACCTTTCCCTTAAACTTAACTATTTAGAGTTCTCTAACCTGGACTCTTCATCTTTCTCATTAGCCACTACACATGGAATAGTGACGGAACAGAGGAAAGAATCCATATTTTTCAAGTGATCCTATCTCTGACATCTCAAATTTCTCCACTACCATTCATTAGTATATTTATTACACTCTACTTTCCATTGTTAAACCCCCTTTTTTCCCAGAGGCCTTAGTTTATATATAAGTAAAGGACATCTTAAAGTTTATGTCTAGTGACTTCTCTGCAATATATAACATTGCCCATTAACTTGTCCATCCACCTACGTACAGCTTATTCATTGCCCACTTTATTTTTCTTGGGACATCACTGTTCTTAATTTCCATGCAATCATTTTTTTAAACATAACTTTTCATTGATTCTTTGGGAACTTCACATCATACTCACTTCCCAGTCCCTCTGTATCCACCCTTCATCCTTGTAGCATCCCTTCCCAAATGAAAATTTAAAAAGAAATAAAAATAGAAAATACAATTTAAAATATTAGATAAAAAAACAAACAAAAAAACCTATTTTGCCCCTCTGTCTTTCCCACCTCTTCATTCATCTTAGTGGCCTTATGGTGTATTATGTAGACCCTTTGTCTTAACAGCTTTACTTGCAAATATACATTGCATAATGTGTTGTTGATCAGGTTCAAGGCCTCTGGCTTCTGGCACACCATCAATACTAGACCGTCACCAAAACTCCTCTTGGATATCCTGCTGTTACCTGGAGTCATGGAGATCCTGCAGCTATGGTTTTGCAGGACCAGTTTCTTCACTCACTCCAGCAGGTCATAGATGGGGTAGATGTTGGGATGTGCCAACTAAAGCCCCAGATGTGTGCCTGGAGGTAGCTGAGTTGGTCAGTCTGGGCTGCTGGGATCATCCCCTCAAAAGAGGGACAGAGCTAGCTCTCCCATGCCCATGGGGTAGGAGGCAGCTATCCTGTGAGGGGCAGGACCAGCTTTCCAGTGCCGGGGTCATGGGGGAGGGTGTGCTGCCATCCCAGGGCTGGCTAGGGTTGGGGTCAGCTCTTTGCCATCACTTTTAATAGGTTTTCCTCCAGCCTCTTCAGCCGCTTCCTCTCAGTTTCCCACGTAGGGTCCCGCTTTCTATCCCCATATTCATACAGCGCTCTTGGCAGCCATTCTCCATGGCACTCTACTGAACACATTTCTTTTATCTCTTTAAGGAATCTCAGCTTCTACCTACACATAGTCCTGACTCTAATTTTGCTTGTATTTCTGACTGCATGGAGGATAACTTCACATTATTGGTCCATATACAGCTCAAAAGCTTCATGTCTCTACCTCACTTGTTTTGTTAATGGGTTTCCCTGGGCTTTCTGCCACACATGCATCATCTTCTGTTCATGTCTGCCTCGGCCTGCCTCCTGCCTTCTCTTGCCTTCTCCCTTATTTCCTTTACTCCAACCCTCTTCTCCTCCCTAACGGTCCATCTCTCTTCTACTTTCACGTTTTCTGTTTGCTTTGGTTTGAGTTTCTACATTTGAGAGAAAGTATCTGACATCAGACTCTCTTCTCATCTCACTTTCCAGGTGGTCATGACTCCTAATTTCCCATCTGCAGCTGCCCCTTTAACCTTTACTTTACTGCTTTTAGCTAAGGGTCTTGTATAAATTGGGAGATAGGAGAGTATTTTTCTCATTTGAAAGAAAGAAAAAAAGAGGTGAAACAGAGGGAGAAAGAACGGGAAGAGCTAAAAATGGAAACTGATGATGCATAATTCATATGCAGTAAATATAAATTTGCTATATGACAAATTGTACTATTTAAACACAAATTCATCAACATCTTTTTACAGAGTGAGAAATAGCTTTACTTATAACTTACTGCAATGATTATTAAAATGATAACTATTTTTAACAAGTTATTTTGATACACACATGTGCTTTTAAAATTAATTTGTCCATCAAAATTAAGAAAAAACTGTCTCTACTTTTTAAATCTAAATTTAAATCTAAATTTAAATCTAAAAATGTCATTTTTCAAGTAAGCCAAATGTAAATTTCATTTCATCATTTCAGTAAGTGAAAAGTTTAAACAAATAATTAAATTATTAAATTGAGGCTTTGTCACAAATAGATCCAAAGTAATATTTAAAATAATGGTAAAATGTTGGAGATGGGAGCATTTTTAAACAATTAGTACATAGCCACAGCCAAGGCATTATGCATTACCTTAGGAGCAAATAATAAACATTTCAAGTGAAAATGCCTTCTTAATTAGCATAGCAATCTCCTATACTGCCTTACAGGGCATGAACGCAGTTTACATGTAGCATGGCTTTTTAATTTACTCTCACTGGACAAACCTTCACTAGTGTCTAGAGAAAGCCCAATCGGTACAAGCCCTGGCTGTAAAAGCTAACAGGGATGTTAGGCAGGAGAGGGGAACCACGCTACACTGAAGTTGCAATGATGAGCATGTTTAGGCTCAGGGCATCCATCCATCCATTATGCATTTTGGATCAGTTCCTTGAGCTGATACTTGGGAAACTGATCATTTCCATCGATGCAGCACAATGTACGAATGCCATTTGAAAAACTGACCCAGTCAGTGAAAGCAAACCACAGGCTGACTGCTTTGTTTGACAAATGCTCCTTACACTTACCCCAGATGTTAACATTGTAGTTTTTCTCAGTTTTTCCAGCGACATTTGTTGCCTCACAGGTGTAACGACCGGTGTCTTGAACCTGAGCATCTTCAATCTGAAATAAAAAATAAAAGTCATGCTTGGGAACCAGCAATGTCTCCCCCACAACCTTTCCTTTTGGCCCTCCTTCCCCCCCTTTTTTTTTCTATTTCTAGACAAATTCTTACTCTGTAGCCCAGAGTAGCCTGGAAATCATTAGGCCATTATTCAAGAAGGTCTGAGAGTCACAACAATTCTCTCTCAGCCTCGCAAGTGCTGGGAGTAATTACTGACATGAGCCACCACACTTAGCTTGAAAAATTGGGGTTGTATATTAGTGCACATCATTGTCTCTTATTTTTATTTTTTTATTCTGTACATTTCTAAACATATAGAAGTGGATAAATTGTAAAATGAATGCCCATCACACAGATTCAACATTTATCAAGACTTAAAAATACTCACCTACCCCACATTTTATTTTAACCCAGTTTACACCAGTTGTTAAACAATACAAAGATCTTCTAAATAAAATTTAGATAAAAGAGCAAAAACAATAATCACAGTTTCTGATAGAGTCATTCAGCTTTTCAATGTATGATCCTTATGTATTCAGAAAGGAACTTAATATGCTTGTGATTGGTTTGTTACATGTGTTTCCTCTACACTGGCGCTGTAACCTTCTTTAAGTCAAAAAATATGTTCAATTAGCCTCAATTATCCATTACCTAGTTCAGTAGTTAATAGGTAATTGAGTATCAGTAAAATATTTTCATGCATGTATATGCAGCACGAATCAGTACTCATTCATCATAACTTTGTATTACTTAGCCAATAATATAAATTTTTGAAAATTTCTAGATTTATTTATTTATTTTATGTGTAAGATAGTTTGTGTGTGCAAACCACATGTGTGCCTGGTATCAAAGGCCAGAAGAGAGTGTCTGATCCCCTAGAACTGAAGGTACACGGTTGTGAGGTACCACATGGGTGCCTGGGATCCAAACCTAGATCCTTTGGAAGAGCAGCAAATGCTCTAAACCACCAAACCATCTCTACAAACCCCACATAAATCTTATACCGTGTTGAAGATGTAAACAGATACAAGGCACGATATAATCCCTCATAGTTTCTGAGAGTATATTTTAGGGAGCATACACAGCATAGAAGAGTAAATTAATAAACAAGGCAAAATGACAATACAAGGTGATACTGCACACTGAATTGTTGCTTGTGTATAAGCTTGCCATGAAAAGATTCTAAGGACTCAGAGGAAGTACGATGAGAGTTCCTGTGATTGGTGGGAGTGTTTGGCTTAGCCAGGGTACACATCTAATAAACATGTCAATCAACTAAAGCAAGATCTGAGTTTGGTGGAATACTGAAGAGGTACTTAAAACCAAACCTTCTCATCGTATTTAAGTTCATTTCTTAGCTCTATGTGGCCAAAAATCACACAACAGATGACAAACCTACTCATTTTTAGGACACAAAATCAGTAAGCAAGGGCCTTATGTTACAGTTTGAATTATGTGTGTCCCCCACAGGTTTACTCACGCTATGAATACTTGCTTTCCAGCTCCTGACACTATTTTGAGAGGCTACAGAACCCGCGGAGGGGACAAAGCAGAGACCACTAGGAACAAGCTTTGAAGGTGGAATCCAGGCTCTGGTTCCTCCCTTTCTCTCTGCTTCTGTACATTGCTCTGAAGAGCCTCTAGCACATGTTCCTGCCAAATCTTCCTTCCTCACTACGATGAGGAAGACTGAGACCCTCTGAAGCCATAGTTTAAATAAATCGTTAATCCTGTAAGCTGTTTCTGTGAGGAATCGTGGTCACAGTAATGGTAACACAGTAAATCACAAATATAGAAGTGGGCTCATTGTTGTGACTGAATGTGACCCCACGGATCTTAGGCCTTTGGAACTGGAGTGTATGAGAAATTTGGAAGAGATTGGGGGTGTAGGCAGAGAAGCCTTGAATACTGTAAAAGTAAGTGTCGTGAACAAGTCTGGTGGGATCTTTGAAGACCAGAATGCTAGAAGAAATGTAGATGGTGAAGACTGCACTTATGCCATTCAAGATGGGAACAAGTGCTTTATTGGGAACTGGACTAGAGGCTATTTGTGTTACATTTGGGCAGATAATGTGTTTACATCTTGTTTATATTTTGACAATTTGAGTGAAGCCAAATTCAAAAGGAATGGACTAATTAACTTGGCAAAAGAAATGCCAAGACAGCAGAGCATACAGGCTGTGGAATGGTTTAAAATTTTTATATTTATTTGTTGCTTTAGTGTGTGTGTGTGTGTGTGTGTGTGTGTGTGTGTGTGTGCGCGCGTGTGCGCGCGCTCAGGTAGGTAAGAAAACAACTTGAGGGGAAGTTGGTTCTCTCCTTCTACTAAGTGGGTCCAGAGACTGGACTCAGGTTGTTGGGCTTGGTAGAATGTGCCTTACCGGCTGAGCCATATCACTGGCACCTGTGGCATGGTAATTAATGGCTGCTCTTTGTCCAGTTGATGGTAAGAATTAGCAGCAAGAATTGGCACAGAAAGACATGAAAATGTGCATGCTAGCCCAGCAGTTCTCAAACTGTGGGTGGTAACCCTTTTGGGGGTCAGACAGCCCTTTAGCAGGGGTTGCCTAAGACCATCAGAACACACAGATATCTACATTATGATTCAAAACAGTAGCAAAATTACATTTATGAAGTAGCAATGAATTTCCATTAGAATTCCCATAGAAAATTGAGGACAAAGTAGTTATCATTATCATTGTTAAACATATTAGTATCTTTAAAAAGAAACTAAGCAATTTAAACTGAGGTAATACAAACTGTGACTTGAGGTCATTTCAGAAATTAATAAGAATCCATAATCACAGGTGTAGTAGGAGTTTTCCTATGCCGGCAGCCACTCTTGAATAACCACTCAGAAACTTAATATTAATTGTAAATGCTTGGTCAATAGCTCAGGCTTGTTACTAGATAACTCTTACATTTTAAATTAACCCATTTTTTTAAATCTATGCTCTGCCATGTGGCGCATGGCTTGTTACCTCATTTTTTACATGTCCTGCTTCCTCTGCATCTGCTGGCGACCCCTCCGACCCCACTCTGCTTTATCCCATCATCCTTAGTTTGGTTGTCTGGCCTATATTTCCTGCCTGGCTACCAACCACTGAGAGAAATATATATCTACAGTGTACAGAAGGATTATTCCACAGCACAAAGGCTTTAGTGTATAAAACTATAAACTCACTGGAAGATTTTCCTTCAAAAAGACAGTATTTTACCCTCACGAAGTTGCCTGAGGAAGTGCTTTCCCAGGTTCAAGCCAGGCACTAAGAGGCTGCTGCGGCCATGGTCCAAGGTAGGGCTGGCTACTTCTTGGCAGAACGTGGAGTTGTCCATTCGGTTCTGGTTTTGCAGGTATGTAGAGGGTAAGAGTTATGTAGTCAAAAAAGCTTGCACTAAAGATTTTGAGAAAAGACTGGGGGGGTCAGACAATGTTTAGCAAGCTTAGAGTTTGTGTATAAGGCTCTTTCCTGGGTGCTGCATGAAGCTATGAGAGTGAAGCTGATATTACAATGGATACAGGATGTTGGATATGCCAAGAGCATATGCTGAGGAAACCTGCAGGCAATGAACGGATCTAGCCCAATGGAGAGGCTGCAAATGATAAGGCCACAAGAGTGGGGTTTCCCAAGCTCATGTCATGGAACCATGTACTCCAAAGGTTTGACATGGAACTACAGGAGTTATTACTTTTTTCTCCTGAATTTTATTCTTATTTTCCCATCTTTTCTTACTATACCTCCCTTCTTCTTATTTAGAATTAGACTATTTATTCCTTGTCATAAATTGGAAGTATGTCACTTTTTAAAAAATGATGGAAGGCTCTCAACCAAGAGATTGCATTCTCTTCAGAAGAGACTTTGGGCTTGGATTTTGAACAGTGTTGGAATTTAAGACTGGGGGGTTCTTGAAGTTAGACTAAATACATTTTGTACCATAAGATAGACATGAGCTTGACATGTGAGGTCAAGCTCCTTTTGTGAGTGCGTTTTCACCAGCTCCCAGTGCCAGCATGGGTGGCTGTGGAATCCTTCTCAGTATGTGTCTCTGTGACTCAGGATAAAGCAGTTCACTTTGAGTGTGCCCTTGAAGGTTATACCTGGCGCCAGGTGGCTCAATTTCTCTTGGATTCTTCACAGCCTCAGTTACATAATCCAGTGCCATCTACCACACCCTCTAATGTCATGATAGGATGAAATGATTTAAAATGATATGCCCAGATCTTTTTTATTTTTCTGTTTTACTCAGGTTATTCTGTCAAACTATGTAAACACAGAAAGGAAAAGGTAGCTAATATACTGTAGAGCTCACAAAAAAGCTTTTGGAGTGGGGAGGTTGGTAGATCGAAAAGCAGGGATGAACACTTAATGGACTGCCTCATAGACTCTTAGCAAATAAAATGCTAAAATTCCATTTTTTAATTTAGTCAAGTATGTGTGAGAAAAATGCTGGGTATGTTCTTAAGATGGTATTAACTAGCCAGTTAGGGTTGGGTTCTGTTGAATGTTTCACTGTATGGGTCTTCTCTCTACTCCTGCCAATGGGACTTGTACATCCTAGGGTGTCTGGCAGGGGTTCATGGAAGAGATCAGCAGATCTAAGGATTTATTCACCATTACCTAAAGAAAGGAACACCTACACCCACTGAAATTCATGTTCCTATAAATGCCTCCCTCTGTCACTTAGCCACATCTAAGCTTTGAGATGTTGCCAGGTGCTTTCTAGAACACGAGACTCTGCCCCCTGAGGTTGAGCTGTGCTTTTCCCTGCCCTTTGCATCTGTAGCTCAGATGCCTTAGCCATCTTTGTTGGTGAGTCTGGTCTTTCTTTTCCTTTCTCCATTACCGTTTCCATTATGACAAGGCCATGATTACCCAACTTCCCAGCCCTTTTCTTTAGCATATACCCTCATGCTGTCCTATTCATCCTTGTTCTTTCATGTTCCGTGGGAAATCTCTTTAGCTTGCTGCCTTTCCCACATGCAGACACTCATCACCCTCCTAAATATTCTTGTCATTAGCCATTCTCCTCAATCAGGAAGCCATATGTAGCTCGTAACAGAGGTTTCAAAATTATACTCCCTGTCTTCTAATTCAATCTATGCCTCTTGGCAACTGGGCATATTGCTTGGCTATTCTTTCATTTTTCTCAGTTGGGTTATTAGCAGAATTTTACAAACCCACACTGGGGTTATGAACATTCAGACCCTTGGGTTCCTTCATATTCAGTTCCCTTGGGCTTACTCCAATGACAGCACGATTTCACTTGGATGAACTTTCTGTCAACATTATTCCAAACATTCACTTTGTGAAGTGCTCCGTCTCCTCCAATCTAACTCACTTGCTTTCCTTAATCGGGACTTTCATTCCTCTCTGAGCTGTAAACCTAGGTTGTCTCCTAACATTCTTCCACACAAGCAGAGCCTCGCTTTTTGCTATCCCTCTCCAAATACTCTGTACCATCCACTTGGTCATCAACCCAAACTTATAGTAGTTCTGCATATCTGGGATGAAGTGACACTTAACTTCTCATGGATTTATGCAAGGTTACAAGATAGTGAAAATATAAGATGTGTCCTAATTTTTGTAGCCTTATCCAGAGCAGCTAAAATGGGTCGTTGCTGATTGGTTGAATATGTGAGGAATTCCTTAGGGTATTTTTATAACAGTTTTCTGAAGGTATGCTTTGGAGATTGCTTCTGGCTAAAGTATGGATGGATGACTAGATATTTAAATTGTGTTACCATAAAATGTAAAACTACCACCAGCACCATTAAATAAAGAGTTCCTAGAATTTTATTAGATGGCACTAGAACATTTGTAAAAGATCATCAAATACAATAGATGTAACACTGAAACCATGTGCTTGGGAACTTGAGATGAATCCACAGTCTTACCTTTAACACACTGCCATTTTCAGAGATACTGAGGCCTGGTTTCTTCAGCAAAGGGCGGCCATCCTTGAACCACATGAGAGTAGGTGGGGGAACAGCATCACTTTGACAAGTTAACTCCACAGCTTGGCTAATGAGGACAGAGACATTCTGTTCTTCTCCCATAATATTGGGTGGAACTAAGCGAAAGATGAAGTTTTCTTCAGAATAAAACAGGCTAGCATACTATTAGTGTCCATTAATTATCAAGATACAAGACACACACTGAGGAACTCTATTTTTTTTCCTTTTTCTTTTCGATAGAAGAGCACAATCATTCTTGTATGTGCTATTGGCTTTATTTTATTCAGAGTCAATGTTAAATTACTGATTAATATATTTGTGTGGACCAGAGATTCTACTCACCACCTTTTCATTTTAAAGAGCTTTTGTAATTCAAAGTTCTTGCCAGTTATATCTAACAGCTGCACAGAACTAGGTGGCACTCCTCAGGGTTTTTTTTAAAACAACAAATCACCCATGAAATATTTTTGAAACAATAATGAATTAAAAGAAAATATTATTTCAATATTTATCTGTATCTTCTGCAAAAGAAAGAAGTTTCACATTCATCAAGGCAACACCTTTCAAAGCATCAGGAAGGGAATGTAGAGATCATCTTTCTAGCCCCCCACTTCATAGTGTGAAAATGTAAAATAGGTGATGGGTCAGGGTTTACACAAAATGCTATGGCTGGTGACAAAATGAGATTCCACGGACGTGTCGTCTAGAGTGCTCTTCTGTGCCACACCAGCTTTCTGTGGCTTGAAAGACTGTGCGAGGAAACAGACACACGAGAGAGAAGAGGCTAAGTGGCCAGCTGTACGGCACACTCATGATTACACAGAAGGAGACAGTCTGCTGAAACTCCAACGGGATTCAGATCAGACTCTCCTGGCTCTCAGCCTTGTCAGATGCGGAGATGTGGTCCGACAGAAGCTGAAAGAATCCCCTTCCCTTGAGGGTGTGGAAAATAACCTTTCTCAGGTGGCTTAGGTGCAGCTTTGTCAAGAGTAGGCTCCCATCATATCCCATCAAGGACTCACTCAAGCCTGTATATGTCTACCTTCGGAAAAGGTAAATGACAAATGAAACCGAGTCTGCTACAGGAGGGCCGCTCTGAAAGAGCGTGGGGGAGATTTCCTTGGCAAACTCTCACTAAACTCCTTGACAACTATGGACTATATTTACAGTTGTTTTTTGGTTGTGGTTATTGTTTGGTTTTGATTTTGTGGTCACACGAAAAACTTATCTGCCTGTATTTGGACTGGCGTCTAAAAGGGCTTTTCAAATGCTTTGGTAGAAATAAGATTGTGGTAGTAAGGAATGTTACTACAATCTAAAGGTTGCTGTTTCGGGGTCAATACTCCAGCATGTGGTAAAGTGATGATCAGTGTAGTAGACTGACTAGCAACATTCTGTGCCTGTCCTCATCAGAGTTCTCTGCTACCAGATTGCTTCAGAGGGAAAGAGTTAGGAAACAAGGGGTACATGTGTGGGTCATCTCTAGGTGTATGGCTTGAGTAAACCATGAATGAATGGACCATAAAGGAGAAAATATCTCACACAATGTATGGAACAGAGTAGGGGAGCATCTTTGCAGGGATCTGTGGCAACCCTGGTCACTGAGCATCACACAAGGTGTTGACGCATAGTGAACGTAAGGCAACTTCTGAGCACCAGAAAACAGTGGGGTTGATTTTTATAGGTGACACACTAGGGTAAAGGTGTATGGATAGTTTGTTCAAAATCAAGAATACTATGAAGCAGCAAATAGGCACATTTAGTGGCGCTGTAAGGACCCATGAAAACAGACACATTCATAAGCTTTGGCACAGGAATCTATAGAGAGTGGCCAGTTCTACAGTTTGATCAAATTTTGAATTAAGTTTGGCCTTGTTGGATAAAAATTATCATAATTATGTATGTTTGTCTTAGGTTTTCTGCAGAATTTTAAAAGAGTATGCTTTCTTTATGACTGTTTTAGACATCAAGGCATGCCAAGATGTAGAATGACAAATACCATCTCTGAACTGAGGCCAGTGAAGCCCCAGCATTATTCTGGGGGGTTATTCTGAGATGGAATCAAATACTACCCCCTTCTAGATCATCCAACTGCATTGTGAGTAGGAAAATTATGAATTTTATCTGAATTCATGTCTAGCTTAATTTATATTTCTCAAACAGCCCACCACTCAAGAATATTGGCCTGATAACAAAATAGGTCTCTTGTATAATTAAAAGCAATAAAGCATGGTTTTGAGCAGAATACATAAAGAGAGCTTTTTCAACAGACATTTACTATAGTTAAATTATGTCTTCCTATTTGTTGAGCTGCTAGTAGTGGTCATGGTCTTCTGAATGCTTTAAAGAATACCCTACACTAATGTATACATTTGAATTAAAATTTTATTTCTATGAGTGTGTGCCATGTGTTGTTATATGTATCTGGGGTATATGTATATGAGCACAGAAGCCAGAGCAGAATGGGAGCTGTCTCCATCACTCTCCTCTAATTCTCTAGAGACAAGGCCTCCCACTGACGAGCTCTCTGGTTGGCTAGCCTAGCTGGCTAATGAGCTCCTGGGAGCTAGCTCCCTGTTTCTAGCCCTCAACATTTGGATTATGGGCACATAAGACCATGTAGCTTTTTACATGGGTATCAGAGCGTTAAGCTCAACCTCTCATGTTTACACAAGTACTTTGATGCTCTGAATCATCTCCCCAGCCCCAATTACTTGGAATGTAAAAGGATTAAAATGAATCAAACTCAAACATAAAGCAGAAATAGAATTCGATTTGAACTAATTTAGCAAAATATCATGTTATCTATCTCTCCTGCTCGTCAACAGTCTCCCTTAACACCTATTTCAGCACACAGCCAGCTTGTTTTACCATATACTCTGAGGTCGATGTCCCTCTGTTTCTCGCCAGCAGCGTTCACTGCCACGCAGGTGTACCTTCCTGTGTCACTCATCTGTGCACTGGTCAGAGCTAAGATGCGACCCCCAGAGAGAACCTACCAATGGAAACAAAGCCAATTAACCAATACACCCATGAGAATAGTAGTGTATTCTTTTTATCATTTACACAAATGTTCATAGAGGAGAGCATGAAAAGCATACCTAAGAGAAGAGGGAATAAAAAGAGGTCATTTTCCAAGATTCTCTTGGATAAAATAGCTTAGACATCACAACAGTGTTAACCAAAAAAAAAAAAAAAAAAAAAAGGCACATTCATTGTTATATTATCCCACAGATCTAGCAATTTCTTTTAATATTGACTTAAACTTCATGTCTTTTATGATCATCAATTCTGAACAACTGAATTTAAAAAAATAGAATGCCAAAACTATATTCTGTGTTGGGCAAAATAAGTTAGTTCAACTTTATATCAACACAAGCACCTATTAGAGGTATTTGAGTTCAGCTTCAGATTACAGCAAGAATAAAATATTGTAACAAAAGAAGTCATACAGAATTGGGGCTCCTCTGTGTGTATTAAAGTGCTAGCCCATAGACTATTAAGTGTGCAACAGCATTAAGTCTAAAGCAAAGTATATATTTATCAATTAAATGCTATTTTATTGCTTAAAAGCATCAGTGCCCATCTGAGCTATCAGAAAGGGGCTGAGAGACTTACTCAATGCACAGTTGACACAAAACTTCCATTTGTAAAAAAAATAAAAATAAAAATACAATCTCTACAAAGGAGCATGAAACAAAAGCACAATAAACCAGGAATGTCTGTGTACAGGCTTCTGTGTTTCTAACTCACAGCCAAGGGTGCTTCTGTGTTTTTAACTCAAAGTCAATGGACTGCTTTTAAAATTTTCAGAGACTCAGATTTCATTTCTCATAATATTTCCATTATGATTTTCTCTACTTCATTCTTTGATGTTTTTATGGACACACACATGCCTCACTGATTCATTATTTCCAGACATTTAAACATAACCCTACCAGAAATTTCTTGTGTTTTTTGTTAATGAGTATTCCGTATGCCAGGAATAGAAACAGGCATGGGCAGGAAAGAACAGCTATCTAATGGGTTAAACTTAACACCCACCTGTGAGAGATGGGGACTCATATATACATATATATGAGTTTTATATTATGTGTATGTGTGTGTGTGTGTGTGTGTGTGTGTGTGTGTACGTGTCTATCACAGGCATTGTGGGTGCTTGTGCACACAATCTTTTTGAAAATAACATTTACTAACTCTTGTTCTCCAAATCTTGTCAACTGCTTCATGAGTCTTAGTAGCCTGTGTTGAACATGTTAGTCATAGAAAAGAAGATACCTGTATTCCGTTAACGAAGCTAGAGACAGGGCTCCCATCTTTCAACCAGGTCAGACTGGGGGAAGGGATGCCCCTGGCTTCACATTCTAACCTTGCTAGATTGTTCACCACCACCTCCACCATGGAACTGCTACCTGAGATCGAAGGAGGCACTGAAAAGAAGAAAAAATTGATGCATGTTGTCACCATGGGATAATGAAAACCGTACGTAATCTCCATAATGATTTTTTTTTTACAGATAAATGTCTTCCTTATTTGTTTTGGCTGAGTGTTTCACATCTTATTTGAGATCTAATCACAGTAATCCTGCGAGGTATGTAGAGCAAGTATCAGTGTCACAGTTTGCCAGACAAACTGTGTGTGTGTGTTTATATATGTGTGTGTGTGTGTGTGTGTGTGTGTGTGTGTGTCTGTATACATGCACTCACATGCACAGTCTGTGTACATGCACTCACATGCACATGCCATAGCACATATGTGGAGGTCAAAGGACAATTCTAGGGAGTTCTGTTCTCTCCTTCTACCTTGTTGAGTCAAGGTCTCTCTTGTTTCTGCCGGGCTGTGTACTCCATGCTAGATGGCTCTCGAGCTTCAGAGCGATCCTCCTATCTCTAACAGATCAATCCTCCTATCTCTAACACCCAATGGGTGCCACCACATCAAGCTTTTTCACCCAAATTCAGGGGATTGGTTTTATATGTTGAACTATCTCACTGGCCCTGAGTGAATTCTTAGTTATTGAGTTATTAATTCCCAGAAGTGTGTGTGTGTGTGTGTGTGTGTGTGTGTGTGTGTGTGTGTGTACAATCCACTGCTGCATTCTAATTATCAATGCCTCTTAAAAAGTTTTCCTTGAGATAATTCCTTAGACATAGTTCTTTAATACCCATGAGTGTCAGAGTAATTAATAAAGATGGTGTTGCTATTAGCTGACAAAGACATCTCTGGTTATTTCAACAAATAATCTAAAGTTCAACAGCAAAGTGAAAACTGGGCTTTTTTTTTTTTTTTTTTTTTTTGGTTTTTCGAGACAGGGTTTCTCTGTGTGGCTTTGCGCCTTTCCTGGAACTCACTTGGTAGCCCAGGCTGGCCTCGAACTCACAGAGATCCGCCTGGCTCTGCCTCCCGAGTGCTGGGATTAAAGGCGTGCGCCACCACCGCCCGGCCCAAAACTGGGCATTTTAACAGGTTTCAGGAATACGAAAGTTTATCCAGTTCTTTAAGTAAAGGTATCAACAGCATACTTCTGTTCACGATTACACTAGAATTTTATAGGAGCATATGGTCATTATGTAGGAGTTGTTAACCCAGGATGAATCTGAGAGATGTAGCACTTACCATGAACTTGTAGGCTGTAAAACAGTTCTGTAGCTCCAGCAGAGTTGATGGCTACACATTTATAGATGCCAGCATCTGAGATTTGAGTCTTTTCAATATCAAGGATCTGCCCTCTGTTCAGGAAGACTACGTTTGTAGAACCTGAGAGTGGGTGGTTGTCTTTGTACCATGTAATAACTGAAGGGTGAAGGGGAGAAGTAAAATTTTTTCTTTCAAAAGTCAACCTACTAAGTTGGATCTGAAATAAATATACTAAGATGTATCTAACTAAAAATGCTTTATTCTTATTGTTTGAGTTTAATTGGCTTAAATATCTCTTGAGGATTGATTTTAAAGAGAAGATAATCCTAAGAAATCCTGGACTACTGAGTCCAATCAATGAGTTCAGGAATTGAACCAATGAAAAACATTCTCTACATTGTTTCTAATGTCAACATTGCTTGATGGTAAAATTTTTAGCTTATTCTATTTATGTTATTGTGCATTTCCTACAGAATTGTTGACATGTTAAATCAAAAACATCTATCACGTGTAATATTGGATTCAATGTTTTTACATTGTCATCAGTTCACAAAAATAGCCTACCAGTGATAGGGAGATACAGAAAAAAAGTGACAGGGTCACTAGAATGACTATGATTAAGAATCAGCTTAGTTCATCCAACTCCATTAATATTCTTTTAAAAATTTACAATATCTTTTTCAAAATACATGGACATAAAATACAATGGTATGTTTTGTGACCACAATACAGACAGGATGATCAAGGAATTTAAAAGCTTCTACATTAAGTAGAAAGATTCTTCCATTCAATTAAAAGCTATTGAAAAATTTAAAATATCATCTCCCTAATGAGACTACCACATGAAATGTACGATATTGCTTTCCTCTGTTACAAATTGGTACATTATACCCATACCAACTTTTCTGTTCTCAGAAATGTTAAATGTTAATCAGTTGCGAAGGGACGAAGCAAACATACCAGGAACAGGATTGCCTGCTGCTCTACACTCCAGTTGAATGGGGTTATTCACCACCACTGTCTCATTCAGCACCTTTCCTGCATCGTCCAGGCTGGGAGGTTCTGTAAGGCCCAAGCATGCCATGAGCTCACAGGGACATGATATTTAAACTGAAATTGTTATCTAGGCAAAAATTGTATGTTTCTCTCTTCCTCATATAGTTGGTGCCATTTGGAACAAAAGTAAAGTGTATTATTAAAGAGAATTGAAAAACAGAAAAAAAAGATTGTATAGATTTCTGGGTCATCTCTTTCTCTGTGATGAGGCAGGAAAATAGATTCCTAGTGCAGTAAAAGAAAATGGAGAGGATCGGAGAGTTTGCTGTGAGGTTATGTCTCCTAGGAATGTCAGAAGCTGTATCCATAAAGTCTCACCAACATGACTGCCTACACATGAGGTGAACACGGACACCAACAACAGACATGCCAAAGTGGACAGAAGAAAGCCCACAAGGCCTTAGCCCTACACAAAGAACTACAGGCAACTAAGAAATGCCCGGAGTAGGGCAATAATCTTCTCCAGGGCAGAGAACACCAACTGGTTATCCAGTACCAAATGGTCATCCCTGAAAAACATACATACAAGTAACATTATACAGACTGAGAAGGCTGTATTTAGAAATATTTATGCATATGCATATACATACACCCATGTAACAACAATTAATGGAAAGAAAAACAGGACATGAATTTGAAAGAGAACAGGAGGGTATACAGGAGGGTTTCGAGGGAGGGAAGGGAGAAATGATGTAATTATATTATAATCCCAAAAGTAAAAGAAAAAGAAACAAAGTTAAAAGCATAATTTTTAAATTCAGTTCACCTGACTGAACTAAGGATGAAATACTTTCGTAATTAGGTAATTTAGACATATGAATTCTCCCAGTGAAAGAATGAATGTGCCTGAAAATATCTAACTTCATTTTGTGTAAGACTTTCCTAATCCATTTTTTAAAAATTAGAATAATTTCTGTGGGCTAATAAAGGGTTTTTCTTCTTTATATAAATTTAAAATGAAAAAGAACCTTCCAACTTTAGACAATCACTATTAATGCTGCTGTTGTTATTTTGTATTCATGGAAAACAGGAATTTGCAAAAAAACAACTTGGAACATCATTGTGATATCCCAATAATAACTCAAGGGGTGTGGGAAGAGTGTCAAGGTAAGAATCTTATGATCTCTTCTTACTCAGAGATGAAACAGTAGATATAAATTGGCATTCAAAGTTTATAGAAATAGTGTGTTTTACAGATTAGAATACAATGTTGGAGGTAAAATCCAACAAAGAAATAAATCAAGATTGAAAATTTCAGTTAAATGTTTTTTAATTAATTAAAATAAATTTTTGTTGTTGTTTTGTTTTTCAAGACAGGGTGTAGACCTTGTTGTCCTGGAACTCGCTCTGTAGATTAGGCTGGCCTTGAACTCAGAGATCCACCTGCCTCTGCCTCCCAAAGGCTGGGATTAAAGACATGCACCACCACTGCCCAGCTTTAATTTTTTTATTTTTAAAATTAGGTTTTTAGCCAGGCAATGGTGGCGCATGCCTTTAATCCCAGCACTCAGGAGGCAGAGCCAGGCGGATCTCTGTGAGTTCGAGGCCAGCCTGGGCTACAGAGTGAGTTCCAGGAAAGATGCAAAGCTATACAGAGAAACCCTGTTTTGAAAAACAAAAACAAAAACAAAATTAAGTTTTTAAATTATTTCTTTTGAGTTAAAAGTACTTTTCAATTTATTCCAGGTGAACGCAACACACACACACACACACACACACACACACACACACACACACACACATTTCTCAAAAAGCATTAACATAAAAAGTTGAATGGAGATAGGCCCAGACAACAACTGGACATTAATATATAACAAATTAGTATGTAAACAAAAAACATTAAGCATGACAAAGCAACATGCTTCATATTCATTGAAGTGTTATAATTCATGAACAATCCTTCATAACTACAATGTTTTATGGGTTGAGCAAATACAAAATTAAAAAGAACACTTAGAAATCAATTGTATAGTGAAATAAAAATAAAGTTATAGAGGACTATAAAAATCAAATTACCCACGTAGATTTATACATTTGTGTACATAGTTGAAGCTACCGAAGAGTAGACATTCTTTGCAAATGCCTCAAGCTCATTAAGCCACAAAACAGTGATCAGGATGAGCACATTTAATGAAGTTACAATGAAAGGAACAGGAATCGATATCAAAATCATTAAACTATGTACATGAGATAAAACCCCATTAAAGATCAAATCAAGACAAACTTTATATGTTTAGAAAAAAACACAATCAGAAAGAGGTCAACTGATACTGGAAGCTGCTGCTGTCAGCATAGTAGGGTATCATATAATCAAACTCTTCAGTCCTAATTAATAAATTTCCAAAAATATGTTATAATGGAAATAAATATTCTAAGTTTTCAACTCAACACCTAGGAAAAGACCAACACAGTAAACTAAGAGGCTAGGAATAAAGCTTCTTAGTTTATTATAATTAATTTATCACAACAAAGCAAAAAGCAGAGACTACCACCAAAAGAAAAACAAGAATTTGAGAGACAAGAAGATTCAAAGTTGTTATTGGATAAGGTTGATAATAAAGGTTGTGATCAGAGGTAGAGTTCTCTGTGAGGCAGACGTCTGTTTTTCTGGAGGTCAAAACTCACCCTAGAACTCATTTTTTCACTCCCATACTTCCTTTTGCATTCCTGGAGCTCAGTGTTTTAACCCTTCCTGTTTAGCTTTGTGGGTTTTCCTCTTTGGTACACTGAGTTCTCATTACCAACCCAGAGTTTAAGAATGAACAAAGCTCTAAACATGGCTGCCAGAGCTACCTGACTTTTCCAACTGTGAAAAGAACAACAGCCAGTGCATAGCACATTCCTCGCCACACTCACTAAAACACTTGCTTAAAGCCTTCTGGGCTGAAGTGCTGGATGACGGCTTTGACAGTCGCAGCTGGTACAATAAAACTATGGTGGGAATCAGAAGCACCGGGGCCGTGGAGTGGTCTGGCTAATTTTCACATCAATAGAGAGCTCAAGAAGAAAAAGATTGAATTTCAGCAAGAATGGGAGAGGACGGTCTTGGCAAATCCATTCCTCAATTAGAGAAATAATAACATTGGAAAAGTTACCCAAAATCAGCCTTTTCAGCATTCAAAAAAACGAACCAAGTTGTGGAACCACTCAAAAGTGAAGTGTTTAGTAAAAAACAAACAAGGCCGACCTCATTAAAAAATGGTGAACTTGTGACGTTTTTAACTCACCCCATTCTTGCCACTCACCACACCTCATCCAAACTTAAAAACAATTAGTCTGGGCTGGAGAGATGGTTCAGCAGTTCAGAGCACTTTTTCTTTCAGAGGACCAGGGTTTGAGTCACATCACTCACAATGTGGCTCATCTCTAACTCCAGTTCCAGAAGATTCCAGTGCTCTTTTTTCACCTCCAAGGGCACCAGGCATGCAAGTGGTGTACACACACATATGCAGGCAAAACATTCGAATACATAAATTTTTTTAAAAAAAGTCAGAAACACTAAAAACAAAATTCCAAAACAAATAGTTCACCCTTTCAGTGGGAACATTAGGGCAGATACCAAAGTGGGTAGAATGTCCACACTCTCAGTGAAAACGTTGGGGCAGATACCAAAGTAGGTAGAATAAATTTGAAGCTAATTAAAAACTTCATGTGGGAGCTGGAGAGACGATTCAGTTAAGAGTACTGACTGCTCTTCCAAAAGATCCTGGGTTCCATACCCGGCACCTACGTGGTGGCTCACAACCACCTGTAACTTCAGCTCCAGAGAATCTTACACCCTTTTCCGGCCCTGCAAACTCCAGGCACACATGTGGTACACAGACACACATGTAGGCAAAACACCCAAACACATAAAATAAAATAATCCAAAAACTAAACCCTATCCTTCCAAGACAGCTGCTATCATTTGTCCTGGGACTCATTTGCAGGATTTGTCGTTATTTAACTAGACTTAGAATTCTCTTAGTGCAAACTTCTCCTCTCAGGGGTATTGTAAACAGACTTTATTTGATTTGTTCAGAGAGACCACTAAATTACTTTCCGTTGCTTCTACAGTTAATCATGGTAAGCTTGCTAGCTTATAGCAAGACAGAACTGCAGGTCAGAAGTTCAACACAGCCTCCTTGGGTGCAAACCAAGGTGCCAACATAGCTGAATTCCTCTCTGGGGAAGTATGAGAGGATAAGCTATTTCCTTGGCTATTCTGAATTCTAGAGGCCATCTGCATTCCTTGGCAGTGGCCTTCTTCATCTCTCATTGAAGCTGGTCATACCAGTCTGAGATTATACACACTTCTTCTCCCTTTAATGATCATGATTACCTTGGCTCCTTCCAAATAATCAGGGCTACATCCCCTACTTAAAATAGAGCTGATTAATAATCCTAATTTGGTCTTCCAACTTAATTCCCCTTTAATATATGACTTCCCATAGTAACAGTCTCTAGAATCAGAATATGGACATTTTGGTGACTATCAGGAATTACATACTAACTATGTAAACAAGAGACAACCAGAAAAGTCTTGGCAGTGACAAGGTATGAGAATAGGATTTTAAGAATTAGAATTGTCACCATGCATTATTTTAGATGACTTTTCAACAAAAACCAAGATGGACAAGGAAAAAAGAGCATGGCCATCCATGGAGCAAGAAGCAGAATAGGCTCTTTTCTAGAAAGTCCAGATATTGGGTTTACAAAACCACATTTTACATCAGCTCTTCTGTCTTCTCTAAAGCCCCTCTCTCCAAGGGTCTCAGACGCTTTGCTTGGAGAGCTAAAGGAAGGGGGGAAATAGCACTTTATGAAACACAGATAGCTAATGAAGGGATGGGATTGATTTAAAGAACCAACTAGGAACTCTAGAGTTCCAAAATTCAATAAGGGCTCAACAGCATGTTTGAGAAGCACATTGGAAGAAGAAATAGTCAGTGGATATGAAGATAGGTCAAGTAAGATAACCCAGTTTTAAAAGAAATAAATATGAAAGATGAAGAAAGGTGCAGAGATCTTTTGAGGTGTGTAAGACATTATCAAACATAATGCATGTTCTTGAGAACAGAAGAGAAAACGATTCAGAATTACTTAAAGAACAAGTAAGCCAGGTGGTGGTGACTTTTGATCCCAGCACTTGGGAGGCAGAGGCAGGCAGATCTCTTGAGTTATAGGCCAGCCTGGTCTAAAGAGTGAGTTCCAAAACAGCCAAAGCTGCACAGAAAAAAACCTGTCTTAAAAAACAAAACAAAACAAAAAAACCAAACGAAAAAAAGAGAGAGTGGCTGAATTTTCCATGTCAGAAGAAAAGCATTTATTTCCACATTTGATAAACTTAACGTTAGTTTTCATATTTGATAAGCTTAACAAACTCCAACTTGAAAAACACCGAAGAAACCTGTAATATAACCAAACTGTTTAAAACCAAAGGTGAAAGAGAAAAATCTTAAAATCAGCATGAGAAAAATGACTTATGTACCAGGATCCCAGGAAGCACGGCAGCTGTTTTCTCATCAAAGTACAAGGAGACTTGAAGGCAGCTGACTAACAAATTATAGTACTGAGAGAAAGTGACTATCAACAAAGAAGTCACTAGCCAGCAAATCCGTCCTGGGCTTTTAGGGTTTCTCTAGGTAATCAAAACAACAAAATCTCAAACAAACAAACAAACAAACAAAAAAACCCATGTGCTAGCCCATGTCCCATAAGAAGTGTTAAAACAAAAATTTCAGGGCAGCAATTAATATGCAGGAATAAATTCGGGACGCTGGTAAAAGTAACAAGACAGATAAAGATGAAAGAGTGAAAACTGTAAATTTGGAAGGTTTTCTTTTTTTTATTTCTTATAAGAGCAGTAATAGGAACTTGACTAGCAGACCACGGGAGAAGGACAGTAACGTAAAGGAAGGGGAAGAAAAAAAGCTACCTGGAAGCAAAAATTATGCACAAATAAACTTAAAATGCTATTCATTGAAAAATATTATTATGCTTGAAACATATTGTTCATTTAGATGCTAGTTATAACCCTCAATGCACACACTTAAAAAATAAAGCTAAAATCTGTATCTCAAGAACGTATGCCATTGGTGACTCCTGAGAAGCCCACACCCTTTATATGTGAAAACAGCTGTTTCCCTGACATGCCTCTTTCTCCTGAGACCCAAGCTTATGGCTATATTGAAATCTTCTCACAATAAGCTCTAACATTGATTAAAAATACATGCCAGTTATAAACATATATACATA
Organism: Peromyscus attwateri; assembly: GCA_902168425.1. Classification (NCBI taxonomy): domain Eukaryota; kingdom Metazoa; phylum Chordata; class Mammalia; order Rodentia; family Cricetidae; genus Peromyscus; species Peromyscus attwateri. Next base: position 47,090 of record CABHPP010148557.1, read on the forward strand.
TAACAACAGGGTCCCAACATGCATTGAGAAAAGGAAAAATTATCCTTAATAATTGGAGACAGTAGACGGGTGGCAGTTTAATCCCAGCACTCAGGAGGCAGAGCCAGGCAGATCTCTGTGAGTTTGAAGCCAGCCTGGTGTACAGAGCAAGAGCCAGGACAGGCACCAAAACTACACAGAGAAACCCTGTCTTGAAAAACAAAAAAAAAATAAAATAAAATAATTGGAGACATTGATATCCTACTATGAATAACAGATAAAAATTAGGAGACAAACAAGGAAGACATGTAAAGTTGACCACTGGATACCTCATATATACACAGGTGACTCCACCTGCACATATAGGTACATACATGCATACACCATAAACACAAACACACACACACAACACACACACACACACACACACACACACACACACACACACACACACACACAAAGCTGAAGAGCAAAGGCTTCTATCCAGGTATGCTCTTTGGGTGTGGTTAGCACCCCAGGCTGACAAGAAGCAAATGGATCGGAAATCCCCCAAATTTTTGAATGGATTATTTGCCTTTTGTTTAGGGCCATGCCATTCTGAACACGCTTGATCTTGTTTGATTATATGCCTGACAAAGTACAAGCCTGTCCACAGGAGTTTGCGATAGTTCATTACCTCAAGTGACAGACAGTAACATCATAAATCTGTACAATATCTATATGGAAAACCCAATATTGAAGATAAAAGTAAATACAGTATAAATTACATGGTTCCTCTGTAGCATTTAAATGACTTGGGAGGCCACTGTTGTGTGTATGTCATCAATAAGGAGACAACATTTCATGCCAATGGTAAGATATATGCATTCCCGAGGCATGAGGGTGATTGCGACTAAATTTACCGTCCCTTTCTCATCTTTTCTTCTTCCAAACACTGCATGTGCACATCATGCCAAAACCACAGTACCTTCTTGAAACATCATGAGCTTGACCCTGTCTAGTCTTGTAGCCATTTGGGGCATAAACTGACTGTGTCAAATCCTGGTTAAGTCTGAGTTAGTTAAAACTGATGTTAAAGTGACTTTTGTAAGTTAATCCACCTTATTCACTAATGTTTGAAAAGAGTGGAAATTAATCTACACTGAAAACATAATTCAGTAGAATCCTGTCCTCAACTTGGCCATGAAGAAAGAAACAAAACAGTTCTCTAGAACACTCCCGAGTCTCCACTAGGCCACAGGCGAGCTATTAAACAAAACACAGAAATGATAGAGAAACCTTGTTTGAGTGGGTGTTAGCAGATGTTAGCCAAGCAAATACTTTTAAAATATAAAATAAAAATAAGGAGTCCTCCTAATGTTTTTATGAGACAACTAATACAGACACAAGAGGGTTCCCAGACAAGGGGAAAGGCAGCAGGTCTTCAGTCTATTTGTTAAAAGAGTACAGTGAGAAGGGCCAGGAGCCAGACATGTGTTTTGCCAAAAACGGTCCTCATGCTACCATTTACAGATGCTGACTGGGAGACAGGCACCAGGCTAAGACTTTCATGTGTTGTCTTTCATTTAAACTTCAAACAACCCTTGTGACTATGTGGTATTATTATTTCTTCTACCTTACGGATGAGACTCTTAGCCTTAAGAAGATTCACATCTAAGCTTAGTCTTACAGACGTTAAGTGACAAGAGAAGACCCAAATTTGAAGCCCTCCTTTCGATACTACAACCTTCTATTTCTTTTGGGTGTATCACCTTGGATGATTTTTTTTTCCCATGGGAAATAATTATGTGCAGATGAAATGAATACTTGAGTTATTAGACTTCAAATAACTACTTGTTTGTAGAAACATCTGTCTCACTTGGCAAATATTTGGGGTTTAGATATAACTTCATAGTTTGGTCTAGAGAACAAAAACTTCCAAAATTATGAAACTTTGACGATCAAAAAAAAAAAAAGACCACCTACTGAGGGCTCCTGCTGTTTATAACAGACCGAATCCCTCCCTGGAAAATTCCATGAGAATGTTCCTCTTCTCATGGCCATAGCTTGGTGATATAGTCCAAGAGACCATGCATCCTTACAGCACTTACTTCAACTCTTGTTAATTTTTTTACAATGATAGAGAAGAATGGAGTTATCTAAGATATTTTTATGAGAAATGACAGTACTGAGAAATTGGAATACTGAATATTGAAGACTGAACATTTCATGTGACAACTGTAATAAATGTCCATTTTCAGAATGCAGTGCCCATCCATAATGATTGGCTACACAAACCTTAACTAAAAGTGACTATTGGGTTTGTTATATAAGTTAATAATAGAATGAAACTAAACGACTGCTTTTCTATATATTTTGTCAATTCTTTTTTAAATTGGTTATCATCAGAGTTGGACATAGTAATTTAAAGGCACTCAGAGTAAAAGTAAAAAGGCTATCATTTCTCCCTTATTCTTAGTGCATTAGTTTCTATGACTGAGCCCTTTAGGAAGTCAAATTTGTATCTATAATAATTGTGGAGAGCCCAAGTCCAAATAATATGTAATTGTTTCAATATGTGCATCTTTAAGTAATTTCTTTCAAAACCTGTTTTATAGTCTCTCACATTTTCCTAGATTGTCCTCTCAACATCTGAGGTCTATTCAAAGCCTTTAATTAATAAATTTCTTAATAATTCCTATATTTTCATACCTCTAATTATCATGAGTATTAATGTATGCATACTAGAAGACAGACTCAAGTTTGGAGCCTCAGTCTTCCAATGGGACATTGCTGTCCTCAGCGCTAAGAGGAGACAGCTTTTGTCCAGATTCCAGGCACAAACACATAGCCAACCATTTGCTCCAGGTTAATCATTACAAGCTCACTTCATCATCATTCTCCTCTCAGGGAGATGAGCTGTTTTCCAGGCACACGGGTACCACAGCAGATGGGATGCTTTAAGCTCTTTCTTGATCTTACCTCTATGTGGTGATTTGTGTGAAGGAGATACAATCGTGTTCTCCATCTCACTTGGCCATCTCCAATAAGCCCTTTCAGTGACTAAGCTCTGTCTCTTTCTTTGCACATGAACTCAGACGTTTTCCACTTGCTTTCTTCTCTTTGAAGATTTTCTGTGTAGATGTGCCCCCAAACTGCGTCTTCTGACAGCTGACCCTTTGCTACCATCTTCAAACCCTACATCTACAGACTTGTATTTCTCTTAGGTACTTTTTCTTTTCATTTGTTGCTTTTTGTCATATTTTAAATAAATGTTTTTTACTAGCATACATAATAATGTCTTTCACGATGACATTTCCAGGCATATGTGCTATTGTGCTTTGTTCTTATTTGATGAAGTATTTAATTTCTTCCAGGGACTCTAGTTTTCGGTTATTCTGGAGCATACTGACAAAGCTCCGTAAGAGACTTTCATGTTTGTCTCAATATTTCCCCAAGTAGTGGTGACCACACCAGTGGAATCAGAGACACTGTTTGAGGAGAACTGAGGCTCCATGCAGGAAGCAGCAGTTTGAATGTGCAAAGAAGACGGAAGGAGCTTCAGAGAAGGAAAGACTGCAGGGAACACACAGTTTGGCAACTCTTAGAGTCAAGTGGGAACTTGAGGAGATGCTGGAGACAGGTGTCAAGGGACATCAGAAGACAGAGATAGACCCGTGTGAAGCAGAGTAAATTAAAGGCAGCGAGGGATAGCTGTGTCTGCGTGTTCCTAGCCTCCCTAGGACAAGGAGCCAACTCCAAATAGCGTCCTTCAAATTAATTACTCTTAGGGAACATGTTTATATGTGCAAAAATGCTCACATTGGGTGTTCCTATTTTGTGAACCATGGGCAGAATAAATTGGTTTATGGGAAACATTTAAGGAGCAAAATATTTAACTGGCTCATTCAAATAAAAGAAAATATGCATCCTTCCTAGGGTCCTCCCTGCTAGCTAGCCTCCCTGGAGCTGTGGGTTGCAAGCAGGTGCAGAGATCCATGGCCGGGTGGCAGGCCGAGCTCCAGGACTCCAGTTGATGAGAGAGAGGAGGGATTCTATGAGCAAGGGACATCTAGATCATGATGGGAAAATGTACAGAGACGACCAGCCAAACTAGTGGAAACTCATGAACTGTGGACCAATAGCTGAGGAGCCCCCATGGGACTGGACTAGGCCCTCTGGATAGGTGACACAGTTGTTTAGCTTGAACTGTTTAGGGGGCCCCCAGGCAGTGGGATTGGGACCTGTCCCTGGTACATGAGCGGACTTTTTGGATTCCAGTGCCTAGGGTGGGACACTTTGCGCAGCCTTGGTGCAGGGAGGTGGGGCCTGGACCTGCCTCAACTGAATGTACCAGGCTCTGCTGACTCCCCATGGGAGACCTTGCCTCAGAGGAGGTGGGAATGGAGGGTGAGTTGGGGGGAAGGCTTTGGGGGAGGGAGGAGGGAGGACAGGTAAATCTGTGGTTAGTGTGTAAAATGAATAGAAAAATCTCTTAATTAATTATATATATATGAAAAAAGTCATATTTTTGCTCCTGAGGTCAAGGTCACTGGTCACAGCTCCATTAATGTTGCTTCTATCCATCCTGAGAAATGATTTAAAATGAAATTCTTTGAAAGTAGCCACTCTTAGCTTGATTTCTGTGAGAGTGTT
>CABHPP010148558.1:7918-22014 GCA_902168425.1 Peromyscus attwateri
CACTTCATGCTGCACAGAGAAAACAAAAATGGCTTCAAAGTAGGAGCTCTGAGGTCAGACACTCAGAACCGCAGGGCTTCATTTCAGACCACCTGTTTCTTATAGCATCGGGCTGTGCTGGTGGGTTCCCTCGGAGTGTGCAGCAAACTGAATTTACATGTTGAGAAGTACATCTGGAAAGGCCACTGAATGTCCAAAAACGTCTGTCAAACTGAGTCAAAGCAACAGTCTGTGACGGATCTAAAATATTTCCACTAAGTCTTTGATGCTTCTGACTCCAAGAGGTGAAACCTAACCCACCCCCTCCACCCCTCACCCCTACTCGTCCACTTTGAGTAGTGGTTGAATTTAGAGGTGATAGCTTGCTACTTGGGGAAACCCTACTGTATCATCCTCGTTCCTTTTCTCAGATGGAGTTCTCCAGATAAACTGTGTGTGTGTGTGTGTGTGTGTGTGTGTGTGTGTGTGTGTTCACACTCAGAGATGAATGGATGGAGGGTATTACCTGAATCCAGAAAGCATCTCCCCCGCCTTCATTCACTGACCCATATGCCAATCTTCTCTGGAAATATCCTCACAGACACACCAGGAAATAATGCTCTACCAGTCTCCTGGGCATCCCTCAGTCCAGCAAGTGTACACTACAAATACCACACTTATCTCTGAGGAAAGAAACTGCCTTGTCCCGAGAACTCTCCAGAAGCCTACAACGGGGCCTATGTTGTGAAGACCTCTTGCCAGTAGCCACAGAATGACTCCATCCTGAATGCAAATAGTCTTTTCCTTCCCACTAGGTCAGGACATTTCCTTGGTCTCTGACTGTCCCCATATGCAGAAGATCACTTAATGTCCATGTCTCATGCAGAATTCTCTCTTCCTGTGGGACCTGAAGAGAGACTATTTGCATATACTATAAATATGCTAGGTCCTTATGAAAATGCTCCTTTAAATTTAGAGAGGAGTTTAGTTCAAGAAGATTCCATTCTGAATCTAAGCCAGCTAAATGTTGGGACTTGCCCAAAGGGCTTCATTATAAGACAGGGACGCTTAGAGTTTGGTCCCGTGGGTGGAGCCAAAGCGATCAGTGTTGCAGCAGTGTCACAGAGGAACGAAAACAGAGTTCTGGAAAACTGTCCCAGTGTGTGCTGCAGGAAGAGGGAGTGACTGCTGGATCTAAGTGGATCCATTCGGGACATGGTCACTGAGGACAAGTCTTATTTAAACGTGATTTCCTGTTGCCCTGCTCTTTTCTGCACACAGCGTCCATCCCGAGGCACCAGTGTATAGGCGCTTCGGTCCTGGAGTCAGAGGACTGGAATTGGGAACTCCTGTATTGTCAGCTTTCCTTTACTGTAATGAAATACCTGGGATAATTAACTTAGAAAGAAAAAAGATTTGCTTTGGTGTGGCCATGGAGGTTCCAATTCAAGATTAGCAGAGCCCTTTCTTGGAGTCTGTACTTGGCATGCTGGATGGTAATGGTGGGTAGAGTGAATGTCTCATGTCATAGGCCAGAGACAAAGAGACCGGGATCTCATAGTCCCCTTCAAGACCCACCCCAAATATAACCTTAAGACCTCCCACCAGGTCCAACCTCTTAAAGGCTCAGCCACTTAACAGTAACAGCCCAGACAACAAGCCATCACCATGGGACTTTAGAGCACTTATCTGAAACAAAACACCATTTTTGACTTTGTACAAGTCACTCAACCTCCCTAAGTTCACTTTATGATCTGGAAACCATAATAATTCTATAGCCACTACCAGCAGTCAGTACCAAATAGTAGTGTTTATCTTATAGGGTTATCTTCAAACATTCCATGGGATGTTTTTAGTTTACTATCCAACATATAATAAACCAGCAAAGATTTGGCATTTATCAATAGAGATAATAGCAATAATTTGATATTGTTTTTAATGAATCAGAGATCTGGAGTATTTTAATAAGGATAATGTTGATAATGGCAAATAATTTAGGAAGAGTGAGAAAGCAAAGGAAACCTTTAAGCTTTGGATAACAATCAAGAATGAAGCAACTGCCTGGCTCCTTACAGGCACTGTCATCGTGTTCAGCTCTGAGATTCATTGGCATCACAGAAGACACCCTCCCTTTTGGCTTGCATATGTGCAGAAGTGTGATGTGTGCATGCACACCCAATGCCTCCTGTATTCACCATCGCTAAATGTGGAAAGCAGCCTTCTGGCTGTCATTCAGAACATCACAGGGAAAAACAATCAGGCTTTCTTTAGTCCTTGCAAATGGATCCAGGCCCTGTTGAAGGATTGTCTGCTTCACTCCAAAGCCAAGTAAACAGTCTTGGGCCGATCACCATCTCTCAGTCATCTCATTTTTCTTCTCCTGTTTGGTGTGCTTTGAGTGTGGACCCTGAGGGAATCTGGAAAATTAAACAAAGCAAATAAAATATTTTATCTTTTTTTTTATTTTCTTCTCTTAGTTCAAGGACCTGGAGAAACAGAGGAAGCCAAGATATTTATAATAGGATGCTGCAGCTCTTAGGGAACAGACTGAAAGCAGTCAAAAGTAGGGTCTAAAATGAACTATACAGACAGTTTTCAAAAGAAGTGCAAATGCCCGATAAGTGCAGGAGAAAATGTTTAATAGCCTATAGCCAGCAGAGAAATGCAAATCAAAACTCTACTGAAATTCTATCTCCTTTAGTTAAAACTGTTGTCGCCAAGAGACACAGCAACAAATGGTGGCCGGGATTTGAGGAAAGATGTGAACTAACCCAATCACTGTGAAAATCAGCAAAAACAACAAAACAACAACAACAACAAAAAACTGCAAATGACCCATCTATGCCACTCCTAGGAATATTCCTGAAGTTAGCATAAAAACAGAGATGCCTCACAGCCATGTTCGTTACAGCACTGTTCACAAGAGCCAAGCTATGGAAGCACCTTAGGTAGGTGCCAGCTGATGACTGCGTAAGTACAGTGAGGCGCGCATGCACATTGGAACACCATGGAGCCGGAATGAAAAACAAAATTGTATCACTTTCAGGCAAATGATGGAGCTGAAGAAATGAGCAAGATAAGCCAGGCTCTGGAAGACAACAATATTGCAGGTTTTCTCTCATAATCAGAATCTTAAAAAAAAAAAAAAAAGGAAAAGTTGTGAGGGACTGTTGGGGGAGGGGGTAAGGTATTTGGAAGTGAGGACTGTTGGGGGAGGCGGGGAGAGGGTATTTGGTAGTGGGAAGGAGACCAGAGGTGCTAAAGAGTTAAGTGTGATCAAAATGCACTGTGTCCAGGTATGGAAATGTCACGACAAAACAATTATTTTGTACGTTTAATGTAGACTCACGAAAAAAGAGCCCGAACAGCTGCAGCTGAGGTAGAATTATTGCATAAGGGAAGTTATAGTGTTGATTTGCAGCCACATACAGGAAGATCAGAAAAGTGTGTGTTGGTCATTTCGGTTCTACAGGCAGAACCAGACAGCAATCCAGAAGAGCACTGACCCAGACAAAAACATTAATGTCCGAGAATCCTAAAACTGCTCCAGATATTAACTGGAGGTAGCATCTCTGACCCACGAGGCACTGGTTGACTCTCTGAAAAACAACGGATGTGGCAGTCATCTGAAGGCAAGAGATCCTAAGTGAGGGTGGATAGAGATTCCCTGGCTGGTTTCTCTGCCCTCCTGTCCATCTGAGAGCTGGTTGGCACATGAGCGCCTACAGCATGATGCTCCTCCCACCCCTTCTTATGCCCCCTCCAAACGCTTAGGCAACATCTTCATGCTTTGGAAATGCAACAGGCAGGAGTGCTCCAGGAAGAAGAAGCCGTCATTGCAGTCCCTGACGTGGCAAAGACCTTGATGGGTTCAGAAACCCAAAGGAAGACCAGCTTGAACAGGAAAGAGTGGACAAAAGGAGAGAGGCTAGCTGTGGACGGGCAAGCCATTAGAGGCTTGTTCTTGCTTATGAACTTGTTATGGTCCTGTGGTGGTTTGAAAGAAAATGGCCCCCAAAGGGAGTGGCACTATTAGGAGGTGTGGCCTTGTTGGAGGAAGTGTGTCACTGTGGGGGCAGGCTTTGGGGTCTCTTTTGCTCAAGTTTTGCTCAGTGTAACACTCGATCAGCTTGCTGTTGCCTTCTGATCAAAATGCAGCCAGCACTATGTCTGCCTGCATGTCTCCATGCTCCCTGCCATGATGACTAAACCTCTGAAACTGACAGCTGCCACTTCAGTTCAGTGTTTTCCTTTATAAGAGTTGCTGTGGTCATGGCATCTCTTCACACAGTAGAAATCCTGACTAAGACTGGTCCCATGCTGGGCGGTCGTGGTGAAAGCCTTTATCCCAAGCTCTTGGAAGGCAGAGGCAGGAGGAGCTCTGTGAGTTCGAGGCCAGCCTGGTCTACAGAGAAAGTTCCAGGACAGGCTCCAAAACTACACAGAGAAACCTTGTCATGAAAACAAACAAACAAACAAAAACAAACAAACAAGACTGGTCCCATTAAGAAGTTAAGGAGTTTGGTTGTTATTTTTATGAGTGCATTGGTAAATCACTGAGGATTTCTAAGCCTGGGAAGGAGAAATGGCCTATTCTGCATATACATTAAAAATATGTGTAGGTAACATCATATATGCCATCATATAATCCAAAGAATTACTGATGGGCTTTCTCAGTACTCATCAGGATTCATGGGGTAATTTTCCTGACATCACTCAGCACACATGGCCCATCCATCCACCTCTCTTCTTTTCTTTCACATGCCAACACATCTTCACTCAGAACTGAGTTTGCTGTCTTTAGAAGCACTTTAAGAAATCTGTATCCAGCTGGGATCTAGTACAAAATGTCAAGTGGAGGGTCCAAATAAAAATTTCACCTTTTGGGGTTAGAAAATCCCCAGAATGTAAAGGGGATAAACACTTCATGGGGGTCTTCTAAAAGCACTCATATTTTCTCTGGGTCCTTTCCCAAGAGTCCAAGTCTGTGATGATTTTCAATCAAGAAATAGACCCTGTTCCAGGGCTTCCCTCCATTATTTGAAGAAAAAAAATAGGTAAAACACAGTGATATAGTAGTCCCTTTTACCCATGTGTGATGACTCATCTTCATGATCAACTTTATTCCATTAAGAATGACCCGGAAGACAGACCTCTGCACATGTCTGTGAGTGTGTTACCTGAAGAGGAAAGACCCATTCTGAATGTTGGTAGGACCATCCCAAGATCTGAGGTCGCAGGCTAAATATAGAGATTTTAGAAGAGAAACTGTCGATCTGCACACCAGCATTCATCTCTCCCTGCTTTCTGACTGCTGACATAACGTGGACACACACCTCACACTTGTACTACCTGTCTTCACTCCATCTGTCCCCTCAAAATGTGAGCAAAAATAACCCTTTTCTTCCTTAAGTTCTTTTCTCAGGCATTTTTCACAGCAGTGAAAAAAAGTAGCTAATATGCTGTGGTTTTGTTTTCCATGGCTTAAATTATTTGTAGTAGTCGCCCGTGATCCCAAAATTTAGTGAAATAAAGAATTGTTATTCTGAGACTGAAAAGAAGATATACATGCAAGTTTTAATAGAGCACATCATGTAATTATCCCATTATTACTATTGTTAATCTCTGTTATCTGGTTTTTCAGTTACTGTAAGAAATATTTAGGATCATCAACATATAAAGAGTAAGGTTTACTTTGGTGTACAGTTATGGAGGCTTTAATTCATGATTGATGGCTCTCACTGCTTTGGGCCTGTGGTGAGATAACTCATCATTGTGATGTTCTGGGATGGAGCAAAGCTGCTCATCTCATGACTGGCTGTGCCACAAGAGAGGAAGAGGAAGAGATTTGGGTGCCATGATCCATGTTGCAGGCACACTCCAAAGACCTAAGACTTCCTGTTGGGCCCCTCCTGGCCAGCGCTGCTGTATAACAGCATAATGAATTGTTTTTATGCCAATAGACAGACACAGAAGAAATGCCAGAAATACATACAGATCAACACCCAGAATTTTCATGATGGGAGCCCACATAGTTCATCCTCCAACTGTTACCTCTGACCTCATCCCCATAACTGTCACCTCCAGGGGCACAGACATCCTTGTTCTTTCTTGTCTTCACCTGCTGGGCCTCTGCTGTCTCGGGGCCTTCACAGTGGCTATTCCTTCTACCTGTCTCTTTATCACCAGAAATCCACATTTCCAATTATCTCCCTTAGTCGAAGGGGCCTTCACTGGCTGCCTTCCTAAACCAGCTCACAGACCCTCTGCACCCCACGGCTGCTCTATTTGTTCTTAGCGTGTGTCATTATCATACTGTCCATATTCATATTTATATTTATACTTATTCTCCTTTTATAAGACTGTGGTCTCTGAAACACACACACACACACACACACACACACACACACACACACAGAGAGAGAGAGAGAGAGAGAGACAGAGAGAGACAGAGAGAGAGACAGAGACAGACAGAGACAGAGACAGAGAGAGACAGAGAGACAGAGAGACAGAGAGACAGAGAGAGAATGAATTTTTGTTCACTGTTTTATCCCTAGTACTCAGGGCCTGCCACTTAATAGATGCACAACAAACTTTGCTGGGTGAAGGAACAGATGTTGCCATGCTTGAGTCTTCCAGATCTGTGGCATAGATATGCAAGTGTATAAAAGTGTACTCTCCTGCCTCAAAGATTAGCTACGCAAAATATGATTAGAAGCCTCATGCATTTTGAATGTTTTAAAAACAAAACAAAACCCACAATCCCATCTTTTTCTCTATGTTTGGTTAGTTTTCTTCTGCAAAGTCTCAGAGTTTACAGTACCTGGAAGCGTGACAGGCGATCACAGAACCCTGAAGACTGGCTTGGATGAAATATGAAAAAGTTACTGGACTCATTTCCATGGGAATGCTTAGCTGTCTTTTGTAAACAGAGAGCCTTAAATCATAGTTTCACAGTCAATCACAGTAACCACAATTGCAAGAGTAAAACAAACAGCAAATAGAGAAATAATGGATAAAGGACAGGTCAGTTTGGAGCACGAAGGCTGGAGCAGGCTGGTAAGACAACCCACAAGCGTGATTGTGAAAATAACAAACATCCCTGTTGGGAACAGCTGGATTCACCCATGTTCTGATGAAGGCCACACCAAGAGATGGAAGTCAGTTTTAATGAACTTGAAAAATTAAGTCCTGAGCACTCCCAGCCTTCTGTTTCCTATGAGACAACTGTGACTCTCCCATCACCTCTTGCAAGGGCCCTCTGCTGAGTTGTCATTTCTGTGTGCACGGAGAGCTGGTGAATGATGGCATGGGGCAGTGTGTCCTCAGTGTGGGCTCTTACAGAAGGCTGGCTGTGCTCTGTGTTTGCTTGTTGTTCCAGATAGCTGATCACACTGTGAAGATGTGTCTCTGTTTTACCTCACCAGCCTAGGACACCTTCTAATTGGTTTAATCAAGAGCTGAATGGCTAATAGCTTGGCAGGAGAGGATAGGTGGGACTTCCAGAGATAGGAACTCAAGAAGGAATCCGAGGCCAGGGGAATTCACCAGCCAATGAGGAAGTCAGACTTACTGTACTGAGAAGAGGTAACTAGCCATGTGACAGAACATAGATTAATATAAACGGGTTTATTTAAGTTTTAAGAGTTAGTTGGGAGCAAGCCTAAGTTAAGACCAAGTTTTCATAATCAATAATAAGTCTCCATGTCATTATTTGGGAGCTGGCAGACCAAAGAAAGCTTGGCTACAGTTTGTTTCCTGTCCAGTTCAGTATCTCATAAAGACATATGGTAAGCCCTTACTATAGACAGATCTAAAGATGGATGGGAAGATGGAGTTGAATTTTCTCTGGGGGTTTAATTAACCCTGTGCAATGATGTTAGTGATTTCATAGTTGAGAATGGGGATGGCTGATGATGGTCCTCTCCCTCCTTCCTGTCCTTCCCTTTTCTCCCTCTTCTCCTGCTCTTCATTCCCCTTACTCTTCCTTCCTCACACTTCCTCTGCCTCACCACCCACTGGACATGGGGACACAGGACTGCCACCATCAAGGCACTTGCAATGGCATGATGCAATGGTGGCACTCCATCCATTAAGGACAGCTCTTTCTTTTAAAACACTAAGCACAGCCTGCTTTAAAAGCTCATTAAGAAAAGCATCCATGCCGGGCGGTGGTGGCGCACGCCTTTAATCCCAGCACTCGGGAGGCAGAGGCAGGCGGATCTCTGTGAGTTCAAGGCCAGCCTGGGCTACCAAGTGAGTTCCAGGAAAGGCGCAAAGCTACACAGAGAAACCCTGTCTCGAAAAAACAAAACAAAACAAAACAAAACAAAACAAAAAAAGCATCCATGCACAGCATCCTGAGGGACCCAGGCAGTTGGATCTCCTTGGCTCTGTAGCAGATGTCCCTAGAGGCTTCCATATCAGAAGTCACAGCCACCTCAGCCGACCCAGCCCTGGGTGTTTGCGGCTGTAGCCATTCACTTGTGTTTGACTATATCTTCCATTTTGCCTCTCTCCAAAGAGAGACTTCTGTGTGACTTTATGCTGCTCCTCTTGGGAGGCACTTACCCGGGACATTTTCTTGAGAGAACAAGATAGAAGTGCTTGGATCAACTGCCCTATCTTGGGTAGGGAGTCCCTCCTAGGTAGGAGGAGAGCTATTCATGTACTCTGCCTCCATGTGCTCTGTCCAGGGGTGTCAGGAGTACTTCATGTGTCTCTGAAGGCCCTGTTTGGTGAGTGTGGCATGCAGAAGGCACTCTTGTTCTGGTTACTGACAGTGTGCACTCGCTTTGGCCCTTTCCACATCTTGTCTCCTGACACTGTGATCATGTCTCCTCTCTTCCCAGGTGCTTCCAGGTGGTCGTCCTCACAGTGTCTACAGAGCCAGTCTTGCTGGCTGTTAGTTCCTGGGGGCTGCAGCCACGGTTAGCATTCTCTGCTCGGCAGGCAGAAGGGAGAAAAGGAGAGGGGAGATGGAACATTAAACATGATCGAAGTCAGCTGGCCATCCCTGTCTTTCTGGGGTTCTCTTGGCTGTCTCCTAAGCCTGGGCTTCAGTCCTCTGAGGCTTTCAGAAAATAAAATCAGGACTATGCATGCCTACTGCTTAGGGAGTTAGCGTCCTCCACTGTCAAGGGTACTGTGAAAAGTGCAACAGGGACTTAGCTTATTGTTAGGGTGGGAGGCTGGGAGACGGGGATGGCCCTTCCGTGTGTGTGTGTGTGTGTGTGTGTGTGTTATGTGTGTGTGTGTTATGTGTGTGTGTTATGTGTGGTGTGTGTGGTGTGTGTGTGTGTTGTGAGTGCGTTTTTTTTTTTGTGTATGTGTGTGTGGTGTGTTATGTGCACACATCTTTCTCGCCTTCTTCCTGGTCTGTCAAAGCCCTGGGATTAGAGACTTGCCCTCTCTCCCCACTTCCCACATTGGTTCTTGCATCTTGACTTGCTGCCAAAGTCTGCAGAAGGGAGAAGAACGTTTGAGAGTCATGAGACTATCTCCTGTGCTTCCGGGAGGAGGGAGTGACAGTGCAGTGCAGCTGGCCTCTCTGGTGTGTCAAGCTGAAGCTTCAGGTCCAGGTCAACCTTAATCAACAGCCCAGGGAAGAAGACGTGGCTATCAGATACCCCGAAAACTCCAGAGTCTTCAAGCTGGCCTTTTCACTAAGCAGTGCAGCGGCTTTGAACAGATCACTAAATGTCTGCAGACCCGAGTGTCTCCAGTTATCAAACTGAGAGAACATCAGTGTCAAGGATTCAGCCACCCACTCAACGTGCGGTGTCTGAGCAGGCGTTGGGGTTGTCGCCACAGATGAGACTCTGTCCTGGATTTCAGAACGGAAGAAACAAGCAGGAAATGGGCAAGAACAACAGCATTTGATGAGGGAGGACATGTACAATAATGGGTGAGAACAGAGGGCCAGGCTGCCGCAGGGGTGCTTAGCCCATTTGGTTAGAAAACCTTATTGGAAGGAGCCACAGCTCAAGTGAGAACTGACCAAAGGAAGCAGTTGGCATGGAAAGGGTGCAGAGGCAAGTGAGGGCACTGTCAGTCCACTCAGAAGGAATGGAATGAAGAGAGAAAGAAGAAGCAGTTGAGGTAGAGGGTGGGGGCTGTCGGTGGGGAGGATGGGATGTGTGCTGAGGATATGGGCAGGAACATTCAGGGATGGCTCCTCCTGAGCAATGTGGAGCTGGGGAATACTTTTAAATGAATGAGTGTGTATAATAACCTTTACATTGCTCTGATAAAATGTCCAGTAGGAGCAACTTAAGGGAGCTGAAGTTTGTTTTGGCTCATGGTTTTAGGGGATACAGTCCATCATGGCAGCTAGAGTATCTCTGACTACAGAGGCAGAAGCCTGAGTTTGTTCAAAACTTGGTGTGGATCAGGAGGCAGAGAGCTAGGGCTGGAGACAGAAGTGGATATCACCTGCAAAGGCCTGGCTCCAACTGTCCTGTGTCTTTCAGTAATCTTTATGTCCCAAAGTTTCCACCGCCTCCAAAACCTGCACCAGCAGCCTGGGACCAAGTGTTTCAATACACAAGACCTTGGGTAGTGTGGTGGTTTGAAAGAAAATGGCCTCCAAAGGGAGTGGCACTATTAGGAGGTGTGGCTTTGTTGGAGGAAGTGTGCCATTGTGGGGTGGGCTTTCAGGTCTCCTATGCTCAAGCTACACCCAGTGAGACAGTTTACTTCCTGTTGCTTTTGGATCAAGATGTAGCTCCTTCTCCACTTGACACTCCTTCTCTAGCACCATGCCTGCCTGCATGCTGCCATGTCCCACCGTGATGATAATAGACTAAACTTCTAAAACTGTAAGCCATCCCAATTAAATGTTTTCCTTTATGAGTTGCCATCGCCATGGTGTCTCTTCACAGCAATAGAAACCCTAGCTAAGACAGGTAGCATTTCAGATTCTAAGCTGTGACCTGTTGAAAAGTCACAGAAGCTGCAGTGTAGAACGTGATTGCAGAGAGCATTGTAGGTAATTCTTTACTTGCTACCGTTCTCCATTCTCCCCCAGAGCACCTGGAGGCGGATAATTTTTGAATTACATCAAGAGGCTGTTCTACTGTCTGGTTTCTAAATGGGATAGGAGGTGGGTGGGTGGAAGGAGAAGGAAATCAGGTCAACCATATACTGTGCCTTGGGGATGGGTATCACAGACATGCTGACAGGGTGGTATAGATGGGTGAGTGGATTGGAGTGGGACACTGAAACAGTCTTAAAGGGAGATACCAAAAAAGCAGTCATGGACAAAAGAAAAAAAAAATCAAGAGTCATCAAGATAAACAAGCTACAATCTGTAGAATCACAGAGGTTAGGTAAGAGTAAGAGACTGGGGGAGGGACAGATCTCCCTAGGAAGGGGAAATAGAATAGACAGTTATGGATGGCCTGTGTGTGTGTGTGTGTGTGTGTGTGTGTGTGTGTGTGTGTGTGTGTGAGACCTGGAGTGGGACCATCAAACAGGGAGGGGGAAGAGGGGTATGAGGGAGGGAATATGGGTAGGGACAGCTAAAATTAAAGGCCAGTTGAGGGATCTATGGAAATCTAATACAGTAGAAGCTTCCCAATAATTGACAGTGATCGAAATAAAATTGCCAAATTATGGGGGAAACAGAACCCCAACTAGACACCAAATGAAGCTTCAATACCAGAAATGGATTACATTTAATTGAGTTGTTGGCCAAAGGGGTCCCATGGGAACCCCAAACAACCCAGACAACCCAGCAAAGGCTATAGGTTGCTCTTCACAAACCAACGCGAAGGCCCTATTGCTGAAAATAACACCTATACAAGTAGTTGAATATGGAGAAGTTGAGCTGGCCTCTACCTAGAGCCTTTACCCCTACTAGCTAGTGTTCCTGGCATCAGATGGTACTTTGTATGCTACCAAAGGAGAAATGTAAACAAACCAGCTACCGTCTCTTTGATTCACAACAGTGTCCTGCCTGCAAGATAAGCTCGTGCAATGGTGGCACAATGCTTGTGGGAGAAACTAACCAATATTTGATTGGATTTAAGGCCCCCTCTATGAGCTGGAACCCTTACTCAACATTGCTTGGGTGGTGCAGAATCTGAGATCCCAGGGACCTAGTGGAAATGCTACTGTTCTACAAAAGGAACATAGCAATAAAATGACTCCTATACTCATAGATCAATGTCTTGCTCAGCCATCATCAGAGAAGCTTCCTCCTGCAGCAGATGGGAACAAATACAGAGACTCACAGACAGACATTATGCAGAGAGCAAGAGACCTTGGGACATTCATCCCTAAATAAGATGTCTTTATCAAATTCCTTCCCCTCAGGGGTCCAGGAACCCTGCAGAAGAGTAGGCAGAAAGAGTGTAAGAGCCAGAGGGGATGGAGGACACAAGGGTAACAAGGCCTTCTAAACATAGCAGGAATGAGCATGTATGAACTCACAGAGACGGAGGCGGCATGCACAGGGCCTACAGGAGGCTGAGCCAGATGGAGTCCTAGAGCTGAAAGTTGAAACGGACATATGCCCCCATTCCTAACCCAGGAGCTATTTCCAATTTGTAATTACTTGCAAATGAAAGATTAGTTTTCTCCAAGGGAGTCTTACTGAGGTGGAGGTGGGGAGACTACTCTTAAGGGTAGACCACATGCCCAGCAGTAGACGGCCAACAGAAAACAAACTCAAAGGCATCTTTGGAGATTTCGTGTCTCATAATGTCTTATGAGGGCTTTTTTAAAATAAAATTTTACTTTCACATAATATTTATTATTGTTTACCCCACAGGTTTTGTGTATAAAGTATGGCTTCTGTTTTTTTTGTTTTTATGGGATTACCAAGTGTGTCTTTGCGTCTGTATCTGTTTCTTGTGCCTTTTCCTGAGCTCTTTTCCTTCTGTTCATTTTATCCTATTCAGCTTTGTTTGTTTTTGTTTTATCTTATTATATTTTACTATTGTCCCTTAAATGCTGGTTTGTTTTCTAAGGAGAGACAGAAAGGGACAGGACCTGGATGGGAGGGGAGGTGGGAGGAACTGGGAAGAGTAGAGGGAGGGAAACAATAATCAGGATATATTATACGGAAAAAAATCTATTTTCAAGTATAGAAAAAAATTAAGAGTCATAAGAATACTCTAGGCTGGAGATCCAATAGCACAGAGATGGCTAAGGCTACAGACAATCACAGTACACAAGCCCAGTGTGGTGGCTCCCACACCAGTAATCTCAGTACTTGTAGGCACAGGATCAGAAGTTCAAGGTCATCCTCAGTTATAAAACAAGTTTGAGGCCTGTCTCAACAAAACAAAACAACAACAACAAAACAAATCAAATAATTTTAGAAAGAAAGGCGTCCTTGGGTTCTGGAGTGAGCATGACTAATCTTGGTTGGTCTTGGTGAAAGTCAAGAGTCTCTGGAGACCAAAGGAAAGCTTCGTATGCAAATGAGTTATCCGTGGGCATTGTGGTCGCTGTGCTTTGTGGGAAGAAAGAGCTGAGCTCTGTTGAGAGGTGAGAAAGAAGAACTCAAGGGAATAGTTCACAGGTGTGTGCCCCTCACTACTTTCCTGCTCTTTGGCATATATGACAAAGGTTCCAGAAGCCCAGAAACTCCATAACAGCCCCAGAACCTCCTCTCAGAGCCCAGGTTTTCCTTGGTGTCTGATGGCTCTGGGCTCCATTTTGTTAGAGGAACCATGTACCAGCTACTTCTCTGTTGCTGTGATAAAATACCATGGCTGAAAGCAACTTAATGGAGAAAGAGTTGATTTTAACTATGACTTCAGAGGGAGCATCCACAATGGTGGGGAAAGCGTGACATGGAGCAGGAACAGGAAGCTGGCTGGTCACATTCTACTTGTATACAAGAAATAGAGATGGAGAACAGGAAGTGGGGTGAGGCTATAAACCCTTAAAGCCCACCGCAGTGACACACTTCCTCCAGCAAGAATGTACCTCCTAAAGGTTCAATAACCTCCCCAAAGAACACCACCATTTGGGGACCAAGTATTCAAATACATGAGCTGGTGGGGCACATTTCTCCTTCCAAGCACTACAGATAGTCCTCCAAGCACAGAAAGATGATGAGGTCAGGGGCCTCATTGTCCAGAATCCTTTTCTTGGATACCCCC
>CABHPP010148558.1:22114-41305 GCA_902168425.1 Peromyscus attwateri
TATCTATCTATCTATCTATCTATCTATCTATCTATCTAGTCACACACACATTTAAATTGCGGTAGAATGCATTTCTCATTTATGCTCATCAGGTGGTCTGCTACTGACCTACGTGTCCAGTCCTATCTTAACTGTCTAGTACAGTCCAATAGTCATAAACTTTTGACATTGTTCTAAACAACCTCAAGAACTTTCTAGACTTCCCAAACAGTAACTGTACTCAGTGAATGACTCCTTGTCTCCCTCCTCCCAGCCAGCTCCCAGCAATCCCCACGCTACTTTCTGCCTCTTGACTCTGTCTGTTCTGGGAATGTGCTGTCAGCAGAGTCACAAGGTGCTTGTGTGTTTGTGACAGGCTTTTGTCTGGATTCACACACGGAGCCTCCTGTTAGGGCTCCTCTCCTCCCACTGGATACCTGTCACCCCTTTTACTTTGGAGCGAGTTTCCCAGTTCACAAAGGCTTCCTCACTCATTTCTCCTTTCACACTCACTCTCCCTGCAGTGGAGTCCAGGCCTGGTTATTGCCGTCTGCAGCTGAAGAAACAAGCCTGCTGGCTCAGGACCACCCGGAAAGCTCAGGCCGGGGACCAGCACACAGCCTTTGGTCTCCCTGGCCAGTGGACTGTCTAGAGCACAGCTGTGTTTGGCGAGTCCTCAAAGAGTCCTGAGAATACTCCCATGGCGCAGGCATGGGACCCCGGTGGGGGTCATGAGGTTCCTTGAGAACAGACTCAGTACAGAAGTGGAGGAAAGGCTGAGGATCCGTGAGAAAAGAACTGGCGATCAGTCAGTCCATCTTTGGTTGTATTCTGGGTTGTCATCCTTGATCACCAGGCTGCTTACAGCCCCTCTTGGTCACAGCACACAAGCTGGGGGATCTGACAGACCAGTCCTGGGACAGCAGGGTGCAGCAGGGCTGGACAGCTGTAACAAGCAAACCCTCTGAGTGATTAGCCAGTTAGGACCGACAGGCAGTGGAGCAGGGGTCCAGAACATACAGTGCCTCGCCATGCTGTCAAGGGCAGTCAGGCAGTCAGGAGCTTAAATGAACCGGGTGGACTCCATCACTCAGTGGATTTCTATTGGGGCCCATGGCTGGTTTGTGGGATCCCCTCTGAAACTGGTGTCATTCTCTCTCTCTGTTCACATACCTATGAAGGCTAGCAGGCTCCTAAGGAAGAATACAGCCTCTGTGCTTGTAGGTACCCAGACACCCCTCCTGGAGACTAGCTGCTCTTTGGATGTTCCTGGCAATTAAACTCACTAGCAGCTACACTCCTGAAATAGCTGAGTAACCACAGCCGGTGCTGAAATAGCGCCGTCTGGCACCCGGGAGCAGTGGGGGCAGAACAGCAACCAGGCTTTGCCACCTTTGGTTATTTCTGTTGAGAATGTGAGACACATCTGACCAGACTCAATCCTTCCATTTGGAGACTGTTCCAGAATGATTGCCATTTGTCCCGGTTCAGGTGTGTGTGTATGTGTGTGTGTGTGTGTGTGTGTGTGTGTGTGTGTGTGTGTGTCTTAGACTGTGGCTGAAGGGGAGCTTTGAGTTTTCATCAAAGTGGATCATCATACAATGCTGCCAACTGTAAATTGCAAGGAATGTGATCCGGGCTATCTTTTAAAAGATGGAAGATGTTCTTGTTTCCTTAGAGCATCGTTATGAACCCTGTGCACCAAACAATTGCTAAAACATGCAGATGCTGGTCTTTTATGGAACTTCTGCATCTTGATTTTTGTCATACATTAATTTTTCTTAAGAGGTGTTGAGTGCATCTGAAGATGATTAAAATTCAATAAACTAATAAAATAGAGTGGCCTGAAAGGCAGCTTCAACCAGTTCTTCCTCCAGCACAGAATTCCCCTTTGTAGGCTTTCTGACACCTTTTCCCCGCTTTGTGTCAAAGCCCCCTGATAAATGGGAACTCACTATCACATTCTATTTATGAGTTTACTGTTGGAAAACGAATCTATCTTCATGCCCCCCAGTCACCCACCCATGGGGTCTCACTGTACAGCCCCAGCTGGTCTGGAAATTACTGTGTAGACCAAGCTGGCCTGCAGCTCACAGAGATCTGCCTGCCTCTGCCTTACATGAAAATGTTTCTTAATTCTCACCTCCAGCTGTGGATCGTAAGCCTCATCCTGCTATCTTTGGCCACTCTGGACATTCAACCACCCCCGGCCCCCATTTCCTTTCACAGCTAAGCTCACAACCTACCTGGGACCTTTTGAAGGCCATCTGTGGAACATCCCTTTGGTTGTGAGACCTCCAAAGAGAACTGTGATGGTGGCTGTGTCGGTTCAAGTCTGGGTCTCAAGGGGCCCTTACATTCCTTAGAGATTGGAGCCTTCAAAGGGGGTTCTTCTGTCTCCAACTGAGTTCTTATCTTGTCCTCTCTAAGAGGGAAGTGGGAAGACACAGAAGGGGGAGGAAGTGGGGCAGGAACAACTCAAATGAGAAACAGGTCAGCCACTGGAGAGAGCTTGAAGAGAACAGTGAGCACCTGAACCCTTGCCCACAGCATGCCCGCTGAGACCTTGCTAACAATGCTTAGGAGTGTCACAGCCCTTAGACGTGTTTCAGCTCTGGACGGTGTCTAGAGCAGTGGTTCTCAGAGGGTAAGGGACTAAGCAGAGTGTCAGTCCTTTCGCAGGAGTGAATCCTCCTCTGCACCTGGAGCCTGGAGCCTGGAGGTGGGGGCAGGGACCAGTTCCCCTGCGGCGGCAGCGGCCACAGGTTGCCTCTTGGAGGCTGGAGCAGTGGCAGTCACAGTGAAGTGCTGTGTGCAGGGATTCAGATGGGCTGAAGGGAAGTGGTCCCGCTGGGTTCTGGTGGGCTGGTTGTGTATAAACAAAAGAAGCACGGTGAAAGGATCAATTGGGACAGCACTGCTAAATCTGGAGGGGAGGGGGACACACACCCACCCAAAGAGTCCCCAGCCATGTCTGCTAAGTTCTCTCTCTTTCTACCACGTGACGGTAAGGAAGCAGGAACATGGGTCATCGGAAGGGCACTATAGGACAGTTATGTACACTGGAATTTGAAACTCTTCTCATTCTGTGACATTCTGATCACCTTTGCGTCCATGACTGCTGCTGTGACCTCCGGGACGTGTCCTGCTGCAGCCAAAGCCTGCTCCAATGGACAGTTGTTGCTGGAGCTATCCGTCTCGGTTTTTGTGGCTGTCCAGTGCAGCCGGTTCTGGGTTCCCATAGCAGCCGGTTCTCTCTCTTTCGTTCCTGCCTGCCGCTGCTTCAATGGCCTTCGGGGCCCCTCCGACCCCTACGCATCCACGACATGTCGACAGGGTCTGACTCTTTCAGGTTCACTGTCCCTTGGGCCTAACACTTCCACTTCCTACTTTGCAATCTCAGACAAGCAACTTGTACAGGGCTTTCTGTGGGGAGACGTGAACAAATGTCTGTTTGCCCCAGAGAGGGGACCAATGGCAGACCACGGAAACGATACCCTCCAAGTCTAGCCTGGTGAACCAGTGAGTTGACTGGAATCATGGGAGTCTGGGTGACGGGTAACTTATAAGCAGGGGTGATCAAATACCTGCAGTACCAAAAAGTCAACCCCAGCATGAGTGATGGCTCCTGAAAACTGCAACCTTGCAGCTTCTTGTATAACTTGGTGCTAGCCTCATTGCCCAGGAGTCTCCTTTCCCTAGTGATTGCTTCCTGCTCATATGAACTTCGTAGGAGTCTGGTAAGCTGTCTTCCTTCCTCTAGGAGGAAATGTTTCAACCTGGCGGAAACAACTACACCTCTCAAGGAGACTGTTCAACGCTCAGTTTTCTCTTCCAACTGATGACGGTATCAGCCACACAGCCTGTGTGCAGGGGATGTTGGGATGGCTGGTGTGAATGCTCAGAACACAGTCTGCTCACAGTCGCAGCAGCTGCTTGCTGACTAGTTATGATGAACACAGATGATCAAACGCAGCATCAAATTTTAACTCTACCACCTAGGAACCGGATGGCCTTGAGGGGTGACTCACATGCTCTGGGCTTACATTGCTGCATCCCAGTATCCCCAGCTATATGATTTGTCCGAGGATAAAATGAGCTTTCATATGTAAGGTGCTTGAAATAAAACTAGAAAAGTAAAAAGGACAGATGAGAGCTGTTATTATCACAGCTTGAAAAATGTACCTCAGTTTGCAAAAGAAAGTCACATTAGAGGCTGAGCCATACTGGAGCATGCTGGTGCCATCTGATGGTCTAGGCATGGAGAGTTCTTGCTGTCCACACTTCTGTAGCTCTAACACCTGCTTAGCAGAGTATCTTGAAGGCAGTGGGTGTTTTTAGAAGCCCTGTTTTTTGGAATCACGTATTGCTTTCCTCTGTATTACTTGAAGTCTGTTTCCCAGGATTCTGGGTAGCGTGATTGCACATTATCCTTTCTAGACCCAGCCTGAGATGTGCCAGGATCTTGCACAATGAATCCATCTCCCAGTACACCACATTCATCACTGCACCAGAGGCAGGTACTACACAGCCCACATGTTCACACAGTCTTGCTGTGTGCCCTTTAGACCATAAGCCCCTCAAAAAAAAAAATGGCTGTGTTAGCTGATTTTTCTGTATTCATTGGCGGTAAACTAAGGGCGTATTTGGAATAATCAGTCCCCAAATTGATCATGCCCACCGCCAACTGGCAATAGAGTCTTCCTTTTTCAGGAGTACTTAGCATCAAGAAGGTGCTTAAAGATGTTGTGGAATCAATGTTGTGTGTAATCCAGTGCAGAATCTCCATCTGCAATAAAAATGATAATGTTAGTGGAGAAACCTGTTCCAGCTGAGAGCCATTTCCCAAATGACTGTTTCTGCTACCTCTGAAGTTGCAAACTTACTTTCCCAAGACTGCCTTTTTTAATATCTTAACTGGCATTTCCTTCAAGAAAATTCTAACTTATCTCTGTAAGAAAATAGAGAAATATATTATTTTTTCCTATCTTGTGATGGACTAGAGACTCAATTTTTATGAAAATAAAATGCAAACATTCTTTGTTGTTTTTTTTTAAACAAAAAGGGACTTATACCAGATTTATAGATGATTACAATCTCTTCAGTGCTCTTATGCATTGCCATTAGGAGGGCTCTGTGTATGTGTGTGAACATGCATGTATATATATATATATATATATATATATATGTGTGTGTGTGTGTATGTGTGTATATTTGCATGTATATACATATATTAGTGTATATTGCTTTTATAACAGAAAATAAAAATCTCTCCGTTTTGAAAGACATATTGGGGAGCTATTGTAGATTGTGTGTGTACGTATGTGGTTTGCAAATAAGTAAATTGATATTTGCAAGGTAGAAAAGTACCACAGTGGGGCTGGTGAGATGGCTCCGTGGGTGAAAGCAAGCCGCTAAAAGGGCTGGCTGTGCCAACCTGATGCCCTGATCCCCAGAACTCACAGTAGAAAGAGAGAACCAACTCTCTGACCTCCACACATGTGGTATCTCACACACACACACACACACACACACACACACGCACGCACGCACGCACGCACGCACGCACACACACACACACACACACACAAACTAAAAACTGAGAAGGGAAAGTACCACAGAGAATATTCATCACAGAAATGGAAGTGTGGTGATATTTTATTTGTGCTGAAATGTGGTGATATTTTATTTGTATGTTAATAAATAAAGCTTGCCTGGAAATCAGGCGGAAAAAGGTCAGCCATTTTAAGTAAACATAGAAGTCAGGCAGTGGTAGCACACGCCCTTAATTCTATCACTTAGCAGGTAGGGTTTCTGTGTGTTCAAGGCTATACTAGGGAACAGAGCCAAGCATGGTGACACACACCTTTAATCCCAGTACCACCATAGAGACCTGGAGGTCTGTACAGACAGGCAGTGACAAGGAAGTGAGGTAGCTGGGCAAAGATAGCCAATGAGCAGAACAGAAAGGCAATAAAGGCACGGGTAAGACAGGAAGTAGCTCGCGTTTGGAAGCTACAGAGTTGGTGAGGTAAGGTTGGCTGGTGGCTTTCCCTATTTCCCTGATCTCTCTAAGGCTTTCACCCCTCTATTTGGCTCCGTGTTTTTTATTTAATAAGACCATTTAGAAATTCGTCTACATGGAAGTGGTGGCTAGGAAGGAATGTAAGGGATCATCATTGACCGAGAGAGGTCAGGCAGGTATCAATGGTTAGTGTCAGATGGTTCCTACACAAAGAACCTGAAACCTTAATGTATGCTGGATAATGACTTGGAGACAGACAGGTGACAGGGGAGAGAAGGAATAGGCTTCAGGTTTCAGAGGCCAGCTGCTCCTTTTCCAAGTGGTGCACTGTTGATAGGGAGCCGAGACTGAGCATTCCCACAGTGCTTCAAGTACAGTGTTTGGACTTCTCATTACCTCCAGCCTGTCTGGACGAGTCAGTGCTCTCTCTCCAGCGGTTTTTCTCTCTAATGTTCTTCAGATCCTCACACCAGGACCCAGCACGGCAGATGTTTATCAACATCTCTCCTTCCCTCTTCTCTCCCTACATCCTCCTAATCCTTTCAGCCTGGGCTGATCATTTGGATGGCTGTGAGTGCAGGTGGGGACTGGCCGCTTAGGATGGGATTAGTCTGTACTGTCGTATACTGTAAATACAAGACCGACATGAGTACAGATAAAGATGATGAATAAAATGTAAAGCATCACTAACTTCAAATGGTGCTATTTTGGACTTGTGTCATGGAATATGTATTATGAACATATAACACATGGAATCTCTCAGCCCAGTGTGGTGGTGCACACCTGTGGTCACAGCACTTAGGAGGTAGAGGCAGAAGGAAATGAAGGTCGTTCCTGGTTACAGTCAAGCTTTGAGGTCAGCCTGGCCTACATGAGACCCTGCCTCCATTAAAATTTTTTTCTTTCTACTTTTTAAATGAGGATATTAGAAAGTTTATATGTGTATAAATCAGACTGCTTTTCAAGTGTGTGAGTGCTACTCTGAGAAATGGTTAGCCACTAAGTGGGGTAGGCGTGTTTAGGGGCAACTCATATAAAAACACCTTCAAAATGTTCTGTCTTTCTTTTTTTTAATGAAAATTTTGTGATCAAAGCTGAGTAGGCCCCAAAGTGTTTCTGCTGATCACCTGAACTGTCTGAACATGTTATCCTTGACTTTGACCTAAGCATACCCTACATTTGTTACTCATCTTTCTTGAGTCTCCTATGACTTAACAATAGACATGCTCACTCTGCACCAGCCCGTATAGTGATCTCCTATATAGATATGTGTAGACTTCCCCAATAAAAGCATGCTTCCTTTACATAAGGAAGGTATTGCTTTGGGAATAACTTCTGTGTCCCCTCACCTCTGCATGGGTAAAGCTTTCCTCGGTGCTCTTGTCTCTTGGCGGTAGTTGTTTGGGCTTGTCCTTTCCAAGATGGGAACCCGCTGTACTTAGTTCCATGCAATAACCCTCTGTTTCCTTGCTCTTGGGATTCTGTATCTGAAAACCTCCCGTGGCCATCCTCTTCCTTTCCAGAGGGTCCTCTTTGTAATATATCTCCTGCCCTGCTGCTACCCTTGCCTCTCTACTCCACACCCAACTCAGAGACCAGCAAAAACCAAACCAAACCAAACAAGCCCCAGTAACTGAGCAACTGAGCAGCAAGGTCATTAAAATCCCCCTTGAGAGGAGAAAGGAAACAAATCACCCAATAAACCCTGAATAACCACACTGTGTGTGCAGAACACCAATGCTAGGAAGGAAAGAACCAGCCACTCACTTTCCCAGGAGCTGCCCTTACCGTAAACAAATGTCACAGTCACAGATGGAAGGCCCCTCCAGAAAGGACGGGGAAGCCCCTTCCCTGCATAGGAAGAAGGAAGTGGGGTCACAAGCCTTCTCAACTACGGACAGACACTCAAATTCTTTCTGCAGTTTGGTTTCAGTTCAATCCTAAAGATATATAGGGGCCTGGCTTCTTTTAAGGAAGCTTATGTATAACACACGTTGAAGGGGACTCCCACATAGCAGGGGCTCTCTCCCAGACCCCAGATTAGGCACAACCCACACCCACACACCTGTTTTCACAGAGAGATCTTTTATTAAGCAGGGAAGAAAAGTTAAAATGGCTGCTTTCTGACTCAGGCAGAAAACAGCAGCAAATGACCTTGCAGGTGTGATTTTAAGAGGGGAAGAAGGGAGGTCTGTGTTAGGATGGGCTAGGGTGCGGTGGTAAAGGAGATGGGGATGAGGGAGAAGGGGAAGGGGACAAAGGAAAGAGGGTATTTGTCCTGCAGGGACAAAGGACTCCTCTGGACAGAGGGGAGACAGACGTGACACATAGGCAAATGGTTTATAAAGGTAAAGGGGAAACCCCGTGTTATGATGAGGTGTTTAATTTTACTTGGGCATGTTAATTAGTTGAACCAAAGGGGGCTTCTGATTGCTGGACCTTGGCAGGCAGCCTCAGGAGGAGGAAGTGGCCAAATAAGGGACTAGACCTTGGTGGCTGGCTTTAGGAATGTAATCTAACAGTTTAGCAAAGCAGAGGGAATTGGGGAGAAGGGCAAGGCTTGCCAGAGCCACATGCCCAAGTGGGCTAGTGTCCCTTCACACATATATTTATTTCTGGCCCTCAACTTGGATTTTAGGGATCTCAACTAGATAAAATAAATTTCCAGAAAATCTACCCTTTTCCCCACCCACCAAAATGCTCACAGGCAAGAAGGTAAAAATGAAAATGGCCATTCAGTAGACTGGAGCTTGGAGACAAGCAGATAAGAAGGTAGATGAGTCATTTCTTATTCTCTTAGCTCATTTCTACCTGCCCTGTGTCATAAAACCAGTTTGAAGCAAGCCTGTAAGGGCTTTCTGGAGACTCTTCAAGACAGAGAACCTCCTTTCTGCTCGGAAAGGTGTATTTTCTGCAGGTTCATCAACCAGCCTGAGGTCTCAGATACCAGGAAATGCTGAAACTTCCCTCTGTCTGTGCGACAAGCTCCTATCACAGAATTGTTCTCTGTTGGGCCCAGTGATGATTACAGAATAGCAGAATCATTTCAGTTTATAAAGCCACACTGAACTCAGTTTCAAATCATTTTCTCATGACTGTGTCCTGTTTTGGCTGGGTGAATGTGCTAACTTGGAGAGCGAGGTGTTGGCCATAGCGGGAGCCCTTCCAACAGCAAACAGCAAGTGTGGTAACTGCCAAACAGACAGAACTGAAGAAAAGAATGACAATGAATACTTCTTGCTGAGCCCAAATATGCCTTTCTACACACACACACACACACACACACACACACACACACACACACATACACACACGGGGTGGTGGTAATGGAGTCCAGTTTGGCAAGACAGGTGTACGTGGGGTATGGGAAGGATGTCCAAGGCTGACCTTGGTGCTTCCAGCATAGATTTCCCTTGCTTTCTTTTTCAGCACCAGCTGGCAGAGCCAACTCCTTTCTCCCCAGTGCTGGCTTGTGGGTCACTGTCCATCTGTCACAGCAAGGAGGAGGAGGAGAGCATCCCACAGAGCCTGGGTGCTTGCTCCTGCTTCCCGGGAGCATAGTGAGATCTGCAGCTTCCAGCAGCAATGCAAGTCAGCCTCTAGCCTTTCATCATTCACACTCCTTTGTGCCTCCCCTGACAAAGGACAAGCCGTAGTCATCCACGCAGCTCCCTCTCGACACCGCTACAAACCCTTGAGAGTGATGTGAATGTGGGTCCCATGACATTGTCTGTGCCTGACTCGATCTAGTGCTGAAGGTATCTGGTACACCTAGACTATACTAGAACAAACCAGACCAGGAGACCACAGATGCTTAAGGAGAAGAAATCATGCTTCTTCAGAATCTCTGTCTAGGTGTCGTGGAAAGCACATATTACCTCAAAGACATATTACTTCATGCATGAACAGCAAACATATCTGTCCCTGTCTTATCCAAGAGGGAACTAAGGCTCAGAGAGACTATTAACAGAACAGATTAAGTTATGTTATGACAATTTCGAGATCTCCATGGCACAAGACAACAAATGCTATTTCTCCTAGCCTGCAGGCCTTCGTGGTTCTGCAGGGCAGCTGTCCTCTGTGTGGCAACTCAGAGCCCAAGCTGAGTTCATACTGTTGGATCTGTTATCTCAATGTGAAGCTTATGAATTTGCCCCAGCAGGGGAAGTGAGAGACAGAGACTCTCCTGGGGGATTTTCGTTGCTCAGAGCCAGGAAGTGACACATGGTCCTTGGAGCCAGGAAGACCCTGATTAAATGCTTAGAGACTCAACCTTCACAGAACCACGTACCAGCGAGTACTGTGATGTCCACCAGAGAGAAGGGAAGTAACATTCACTGCCTTTGACCCTGTTCTGCCTGTTTGAATAATTCTTCTCTGTAATGCAGACCCGGCCCTTTCAAATTCAGCGGTTCATCTGTTGGAAGCGAGGGTGCCAACAGTGTGGGAGACCATTTCCAGGTTTCCTAGTGGCTTTACCTAGCAGGTCTGCATAAAGAGGATGATTGGACCACTGGCCTGAGTGCAGGTGTCTGAGATGGTTTGATCTTGCCTGTCCTGGGGGGAGGTCTTTTGCTCCACCCCTTGGCATTCCTATAAATATCTGAGGGCAGAGACAGTAGGGGCTCGTTGGAATAGGTTCCATGCCCTCTCGAGGCTGTCCTGTATTTTCTATCTTTCTCTCCCCTCTATATCCTTCTATCTAATGTTTCCTGCTGCTCCTACTCAAGAGCACTCTGGGGAAATGTGGGGGTGGTGGGTAGCCCCTCCACACAACAGTGTTCAATGTCAATGTTATTGATTCAGCTCCTGGAATGCCTTTTATGGTTCCCCCCACCCCCACCTTCTCCTTCCATCCTCTCCCATCCTCCTTCTTCTCTCCTCCAACTATTCTTTTTTCTCTCAAACTTCCCAGCGAGTGATCTAATTGACTCAGTTTAGGAGATCTGTTCTTTCTATCAACTCTGCATGGGAGAGAGAAGAGGAAGGACACATTACAGGGACATGGAAATGGGGAAAGAAGGATGACCCCCAGAGCAAAGGTCATCTGAGCTTGTAAGTGGCAGAATGAGGATTGTGACCCAAGGCTGGCTCCAAGGTCTTTTCTACTTATTATGCAAATGGCCTCCTAAAATCAGAACAGTTCCTAACTATAGGAGACAAATACTGCAGGAAACTATGACTCTTCTGCTAAGACTGTGAAAAGATGCTTCCCGTCATAGCTACCAGGGAAATGCAAACCAAAATGACA
Organism: Peromyscus attwateri; assembly: GCA_902168425.1. Lineage (NCBI taxonomy): Eukaryota > Metazoa > Chordata > Mammalia > Rodentia > Cricetidae > Peromyscus > Peromyscus attwateri. Next base: position 33,370 of record CABHPP010148558.1, read on the forward strand.
GTGAGACACCATTTGCCAGACAGAATAACTAGAATGAAAACCAACACCAAATGTGGACCGTGATGTGGAACCATGAGGACTCTCTCCCTCTAAAAATTATCTCAGAGAACTCTTTGACAAAGTATTTCAGTTACCTGTACCCCTTCTTGATGACTCAGCATCCTACTACTAGAGAAGAAAAAGAGTATATGGCCATTAAAAGACACAGAAAAATCTCCTGCCTTCATTAGTAAGAGCTAAAAATCAGAGCACCCACATATTCATCAACGGGAGGATGGGTGGACAAGTTGTGATGAAGCCACACATTGGGTTAACATTCAGCTACAAAAAGAGTGTTATGGGTGATATCTGTGACAGTGCAGAAGACATCAAAGAATATGCTAAGCCCAGAAGTGAGGACAGTCTACAATTCTAACTGTAAAAGTCCTATGCTAGATACACTAATCTCTAGTGCTGGAATGGTGGGTATCTGTAGGGTAAGAACTGAGTAGAAAGGAAGAAAAAGGAAACTTCTGAAACAATGGCAGGATTTTTTGTATATTGATTGTGGTGGTTGTATAGGTGACATTTGGGCTAGGCACATTGACTTGTATACTTACGACTTATAGCTCTCATTCTACATAGGCCTAAGAATATTAATAGCTGTAGATTCCAAACAGTTGCTTTGCCATCCTTGCTTAAATCCTTTATGTATGGGATGATCATTGTTGCCAGTGACAGTGGTTGCTTGACTTGAAGAAACCGCTAAGAACCATGGTGAACTTTATGTAAACTTGCGCACCTCCTTGTGTGGATGAGTGACTTGTCCAAAGCAGAGTGTCTTGTGACTCATGGGGGAGCAAAGTGACTTGATAGTCACATTGCCATCAGAGCAGATGGCAGAACTAGACAAGGGCTGGGATTCAGGCAGATGTAGGTTGGAATCCTGGCTCCAGAATTCCCCATCTACTAGACATTGAACAAATTGCACAGCTTCTTGTCACCTTACCTGTAGGTGAGGGACAGAATGCCCAACTCACAGATTCTACAGGAGACCAGAATGGGACATACATGCAGACTGTGACATTAGAAGTAAACTGAGGATATCCTTGTTGTGTTCTAGAGGATTCGACTCAGAAATCCAACAGACAGTTCCCAGAGCATGCCCCTTAACCCCATTGCCCCACTAAATGAACAAGCCAGTATGCAATACATAAATTGGGCTTGGTCCTGGGTTTCCATCTTTCATACTATCCACAAGATTATTGTTTCTTCCCATTCCTACCATTATCTCCCAGTCCTGCCTGTCTCCTTAGCTCCCTAACAAGGGCCAGGCTTTCAGAAGCCAGTTTCACATGATTGAGATGAGACACTCTATGTACTCTATTTACATCCTCACGATCTGGGTGACTTCAAGATAGCTTAAGACCTCAAGTGGAAATGCATGGATGTTGCTTGAGTTTTCCTGCCTGGCCCACAGTCAGGACAAATCTCTTTCACCTGCCAGTCCCACAGCCGCTCAGACCCAACCAAGTAAACACAGAGACTTATATTGCTTACAAACTGTATGGCCGTGGCAGGCTTCTTGCTAACTGTCCTTATATCTTAAATTAATCCATTTCTATAAATCTATACCTTGTCACATGGCTCGTGGCTTACCGGCATCTTCACATGCTGCTTGTCCTGGCGGTGGCTGGCAGTGACTCCCTCTGCCTCCCTGTTCTTTTTATTCTCTCTGCTAGTCCCGCCTATACTTCCTGCCTAGCCACTGGCCAATCAGTGTTTTATTAGCAACACATTTGCCATACAGAACATCCCACAGCACATGGAGAATCAGAACACAGGCCAGGGAAAATGTGCCCATCTCTCTTGGGTGTTGGGTGTGGAGTCTGTGCCAATCTGATACTCTCAGTGCATAAATACAGCATTCCTATAAAGGAGATAAGCTCCCAGAAGAGCCCAAGTTGTAGCATGTACTATAACACTGTCCTCCTCTGACCCCTGTACCTAAGAAAAATTTTGGACAATATCTCATTTAATTGCTACCTTTCACACCTAAGAGTTTGCTATGACACCAGAAACGTCACCTACCATCCCAGGCCTTGGTCAGGCAGATCTGGGAACAGAACTTGAATTGCCAAGGACACATGACTCCTGCACATGGCCATGGCCAGAGTCCAGCTGCCTGTCTTCTCTTTAGTTGGCATCAGTTCAGATCAGGCCTTGCTCAGCCCTGGGACATGGCAGTTTCTTACTGTTCTGGCATCTAGCATCACCTTTCCTGAGTGAAGCTAGCTACTCTCTTTTGGGACATTCTCTGGACCGGGGGTGCCCACATTTACTGAAGTTTAACAGATCTGAGTTCAGGCCTTGAACCACCTCAGACTTCTCACACACTAATAACAATTCTTGTTTGTTTTCCCAAGGATTTAATGTGGCAACTTGTCTGAAAAGTTTAGGTCCTTACGACAAACACACCGGCTACTGTTCATCTTGTATTTTCTAATTATAATAAATTTTGTGTTGTTCTCCAGTTGTTGCCTCTAGGAAGAAAATCTTGAGTCCTACATTAGACTGTCACTTCTGTGAGAAGGAAGACAGCATATATATTCTATTGATATGTTGCCCATCGTATGGAGGGTAGGACTGGGGTTTGGAGACCCTATCAATAACAACTTAGGAGGGGATTAGAGGTGACTTCTAGGAAACTTGGCTTGCTTCTCCATATACCTATATTTATGTCATGGGCAGGTGATCTGAGCCAGTCTTGTATTGTGATGCTCTTTCCCATAATGTCACACTGGGGACATGTTTTCTACAAGCAGATGGATGTTTGTATGTGTGGCAGCTTCACATTACAATTTTATTTTATTTTTTTTCCAAAGCATTTGTTTCTTTTCAGGAGTTCCAGGCTCAACAAAGACTATTGGGATATTAGTTGCTCTCTCCCTTTCTGAAAGAGGACAAAGGATCAAGGCATTGTTTTGTAGATTAAAAGGATTCTGTTTACCCTCCTCACAAGCTCAGTTACAGGGTTTTTATTACTGCAGGAAAGATGGCCATCTCTCCTGAAAGGGACATAGAAATCAGGTGACAAAGAGATGAGGCCAGCTGGATCTTTGCAAGAAGTGTCCTCGGGTGATCCCGGCTGTATTGTGAGATGAGAGGAATGTCCTCATTGCTGAGAACATCAGAAGGTGATGGGACTCATGCAAGGTTATGGAATGACGTCCTCAGGTGTCCTAGGAGCCAGTATTGTCTCCCTATGGTCTGTTGGCAGCTTCCCTGGCTCAGACTGCTCAATGTCTGGGAGAAGGGCTCTGTTGTAGGTTGTTTTGCTCTTCTGGGGGAGGGGAGCCTGCCACTCAGCTCCCAAATAAAATCACACATGGAGGCTTATTCTTAGTTATAAATGTCTGTCCTTAGCTTGGCTTGTTTCTAGCCAGTTTTCCTTAACCCATCTACCTTTTGCCTCTGGGCTTTTCCTTTTCCATTCCTGTATACCTTTTTTTAATTTTTTACTCTATGGCTTGCTGTGTAGTTGGGTGGCTGGGTCCTCCTCCTTCTCTGGCTCCTTCTTCTTCCTCCCAGATTTCTCCTTTTATATATTCTCTCTGCCTGCCAGCTCTGCCTATCCTTTCTCCTGCCTTGCTATTGGCCATTCAGCTTTTTATTAGACCATCAGATATTCTAGATAGGCAAAGTAACACAGCTTTACAGAGTTAAACAACATAATGCAACATAAACAAAAGTAACACACCTAAAAATAATATTCCACAACAGGGCTCCTTTTAGCTGAGCCTGGGAGACCATGGGGCCTGAGTATTGCCCTGCTGAGGCTGTAGCAATGCCACTGACCAACCACTTAGCACTTAAGATGAGCTGGGTCTACTTATCTCCTTGGGGAGCGATGCTAATCACTTCTGCATGCATGCATGTGAGTAAGTGTGCATTCAATAATTCATGCACATGTAGGTCACAGGTCAGTGTTTAGTGTCGCCTTCTTTTGCTCTCTAATTTTTGACACAGGGTCTCTCACTGAACCTAGAGTTCCCTGATTGGCTAGACCAGCTAGCCAGTGGGCCCCTGGGAGCCTCTTCACTCCGCACTCCTCTCCCTAGCACCGGGATCAGAGTAGTACTCCAAAATGCCCAGCTTTGTCCATGGCTGTGTTAGTCTGAAATCGGGTCCTCAGGCTTCCTGTGGCACCTCTGAGCCATCGCTACAACTTTAGGAACCACTTTTGCATCCCTTTTAGAGCCGGTAGGACAGGATCTTTTTGGTGTCACTAAGTTTGTGCCTTTGCTATGGCCTCTAGGATGTCACAGGCCTGTGGGAGATGCGAGAGTCCAAGACCAAGAATTCCAGGATGCAAACAGAACCCTAAAGAATTCCCTATACCCATTTCTACTGCCCTAACGTTGCTACAGTCTCAAAGACAAGACAGAGCTCCCCAGGACACTCTTCTGTCTGTTCTCTCCAGAATTTTACCTGTTGCTTTTCTTTGGGGTCTCTTGGAATAGCTATGAAGCCAAATTAAAATGCGAAGAGGGTGGGGGGGGCAGTTTTGAAATGCTCTCTTTGCTTTTTGGTAACATTCACTCCAGTATTAAAAAATCAATTCCTTGTTAAGCCAGGATCCTCCCCTTTCTTCCAGGTCTCATTCTTACCTCAGGATACGGTATGTAGTCTTAAAATATGGATTCCTAGGGGAGGGCTCTGTTCTTCTGGGTACTGTTACATCATCCCTAGACCTCTGCCAAGAGGCTCTTCTTAGCCTGATGTCCATCTCCTCGCTCTTTTGGACCACTGATATGTTTCCTGGGTTTCCAGAGTGGTGCAGGTGGGGAAGAGAGGCAGGGAGGGTATGGATGAGGAGGAAGGGCTTCCTGGATGCTGTTTCATTGCTACAGGCATGGTGGAATGAGAGGAGGCAGAGATGGGAGTGACTGAGTTCCCGACAGGCCCAGGAGGACCATTCCAGTGCCCCCGAGTTTGTGCCGTTTCTTTTCCTTCCTGGCTCCCTGGTGAAACGGAGTTTGTCCGTTTCCCTTCCTTCCCCATCCCCCTAGTCCAGATAGGTTTAGTTCCGGAGTGGAGACAACCTGAGCCTTCCTTCTAAAAATGTTTGTTGTGACCTTCAAGTAACTTGGAAGCTCCCCAAGTGTCGCATTCCTTCTTTGAACAGTGCCTGGGTCTGTCTCGCATGGTAAGGCATGCAAACACAAGAATGTCCATGAGAAATGATGGGCAACCATAGAGCTCTCATAGAAAGTTATGCTCTACAGGGCATTGTGAGACTGTTCTTCTCTCTTTATCCCCCATTACAGCTGCCTGTGGGACCCATATCCATTCAGTCAAATGACTTCACAACTCCTGAGTAGAGTTGAGTACAGATCATCAGGCAAGGTAGTGTGACTGTCCTCATCACACACCAGGAAACAATTCCTTTCTTTTTTTTTCTTTTCTGTTTTGTTTTCAGGCTTCAGAGTCAGAAAGTGCATAACCTTACAGGAAGAATGAAAGTCACAGCTTAAGCTTTCCCACTCTGTGCTTTTCCATCTGAACTCAGTGAGCAATGGAAAACTTCCAGCAATCTGAGATGGAGTGGAGGGGAAAAAAACAGGCCTTGCAAAATGGGTGGATAAACCAGGCGATATATGAAGACAGAACAATGCTAAAAGGTGAGGATTAAATCCATGCTCCAGTTCAAAGTCTGCATGACCCTCCTAAGAGGACTGCTACACTTAGCTTCTACTACTCCTTAAGTAATTTGTCACTATGAAACTTCAGACCAGGGACAAAGTTTAACAATCCAATCTGACTCAGTTGGGTCATTGTCAGGGTCTGTCCCCGGGGCCAGCAAGATAGAAATGCAGGTTCTTGGGCGCTGCCTCAGCCTTACTGAATCTCTGGGGATGGAGTCCCCAAATCTAAGAATGCCTTCTAGATGACTCTAACATTTTCAGAATGCAGTCCTGATTCATTCTTTTTCTCGGATAGAGCGGAACTCAATGACTGATATCCCCAGATGCAGCATTTCGGGTGTGTTGGGCAATTTAATCTAAAAGGTCTTGTTAGGCTCAGAATTTAGGTTCCTCTGACCTTCCTTTGTCTCCTCCCCTTCTCTAGTAGAAAGAGATTTTCTACAAAGGTCTCTCATCTTCCTAAGGACCCATCTGCCCAAAGAGAATTAGAATGCCCTTCAGGCTGCACACATAGCTCCATTAACCAGAGAAAACTAATCTCACCTCCCAGGGAGACAGGCTGAGGCTGGTAAACACACCTGGATGGACTTTTCATCATAGACCATTGTTTGGTCCACAGAGAATCTTTTCCAAACCATCGTCTCTCTCTCTTTTTTTTTTTTTTTTTGGTTTTTTGAGACAGGGTTTCTCTGTGTAGCTTTGCGCCTTTCCTGGAGCTCACTTGGTAGCCCAGGCTGGCCTCGAACTCACAGAGATCCGCCTGCCTCTGCCTCCCGAGTGCTGGGATTAAAGGCGTGCGCCACCAATGCCCGGCCAAACCATCGTCTCTTATACAGACCAAACAAACTGTCACAGGCCACAGAGTACTCTCCGAGTCACACCATTGAGTTTCCCTGAAAGTCATTTACCGTTTTTTCTACAAACTTTCTCCATTTCCTCACTCTCCTCGTTTACTACCAAAAAGGAGTTTGTCAGTTTCTGGATCACAGTTAGTAAATACGTTGTGACTGCCTCCATGCTTGTAATAAATGTGCGAATCTTCTCCCCAGCTTTCTTCTTGTCAGTTGAGAGCAGCAATTCCTCAAAGGGGTGGAGGGGAATTTCCCTTCAAGTCTACAGTTTCATATAAGATAGATGCTCTTCTGTCTCTACTTGAATATTTCTAGATCAAGGAGCTCACTGCTGAACGAGGCATCTGGTTACAATCCTTAACAATTGGATATGTCCTCACGTCAGTGAGATTAATCTAACTTCTGTGACTTCCACCTGCTGGCCTTGGCGCGAGCCTGTGAACGCAATTCAGAGTTATAGCTGACTCGGGATCCCTGGAAATTGGGCTAATTATCCCCATAGTAGGAGTTTGGTAAAAGTGAATACAAGAGGCTAAACTGGGAGGGAGGCCAGCGCCTCACATTTTCCTTTCAACCAAATAAAACAGCAAGATTAAGGGCTGTCCCCGGCATTTGTGAGATTATGATAAATATCAGTGTTAATAACAACAGTGACAGTAATAATTACCCACGGCTCGATTTGGATGCAGGTCAAGAAACCATCCAGATCAAATTACACGTAAGAAAAATATGTGTGTTCAGTGTTGGGAATGTTCTCAAAGAGGAAGAAAAATGGATGCTGTGAAGCAATTTACCTTCTAGGGGGAAATAACCACTCCTTTGCATTCCAAACAGATCATGAGAGAGAGAAAACGAGATAAGTTTCCCTGGCAGGATATGCGCTGGCTGAGGCCTCAGCTTTCTGACTTGGTGTGTCTACAGTAAGAGGGATGGTGGCTGGCAGTCTTTGTCTTGGCTTCCCCACAGCAGGCACGCTTTTGGTCGAGTATACTTGTTTAGTCAGAATTGACCAGTAGAGGTCTTTTCAATGGTTTCGGGTAGAGGGGACGAGGGAGAGGGTGGCATTCCTGTACAAGGCTCCTGGACAGTGCTTTTGTTAAAAACACAGCTCTTTTGCTTAGGCCTAGGAACATCCTGAAAGTCTGACGCAGTTGTCTTCGTCTATGTCCGTCTCCTTTGCCTAGGCTCAGACTCCTGCAGGATTCTGCACAGGCATGTTAATTGCCCAGGGAGTGTCTACTTAACCTTTATCTTTCCCCTTCAAGGCTGAAGCACCAAGATAAGCCATTGTCCTAAACGTGCAGTCACGTAGGATTCCAGGAAGAGCAAAGCATTGCAGGATAGAGCCACAAAGTGTCTCAGCCTCTCCCCCCCCCCCCCCCCCCCCCCCCCCCCCCC
>CABHPP010148559.1:0-12026 GCA_902168425.1 Peromyscus attwateri
ACCTTTTCTTCACCTTGGAACTCTAACAAAGCTGATCATATGGTTTCTGGGTTCCTCCCAAATATGAGTTCCAAACCCCATAGCCCTCAGTGGCTGCACACACATGCTCTCCACAAGAAACAACTTCCCACATTGTTCTTCTACTCATCCCTGAGGTGTAGAGCAGAACAGATCAAGTGTGTGTTAGATTATATAACAGTTTTTCTTCCTACTTAATGGGGGAAAAATTTAAGTGGCTACTTATTTTTTTAAGTTTCTTCTTTTTCATAACCTATCTACCACATTTCTAGCCTAAATAGTAAAAATTCTTAAAATATTTTATGAGTCAGTTTGGTTGTTAATACTATCATTTTTTTAAATATTGAAAATTTTATGACCACAAAGAATTTTTCTTTCCTTTTAGTTGATTTCTACTCCCTTCTTCTCTGCCCAAAAATGTTAAGTAGGAAAACGGCCCGACATTTAGCTAACTCTGATGCCAACCTTCTCTGGAATGCTGTGTTATGTTGGGCCGTGACTTCTATGGAATTCGATTCCCATTTACCAAGGGCTCCCACTTACTTTAATATATGTTAGGAAATAAAGAAGAAAGGCAAGCAGCTCATTTAGGTTGTGAGTTAGGCTTTGCCAAGTAGCAACGGCCAAAGAAGATGTTAAGCTTAAACTTAATCTGATTAGCATCCAGTTTTTCCAGTTGAAGAACTGGAGGAAGTGGGGAACCCAGCCCAGGGTTACAACGTGGCACCCATGATGCTTTGGCCCCCGGTCCTACTTTGCCTGCACTGTGCTGAGAAGAGCTCTCTCTGACCCGGCCTTCAGTTCCCATCCAACTTGCGGTGAGCTTGTATTCTCCACATCTGTCCAGACTCTTTGTATTAAGAGATGAACTTCTGCTTGGCCTCCCCACCCAAGTCCTCAGCTCCATGCATGGTGAAGATTGCCGGGGTTTTAAACTCAGAGTTCTTGGTATTACTCCGGTATCTCACTTTTCTATTCCAATCTTTGGCTGCATGAGAAGCACGTGGGATAGCATATAATTTCCAAAAGTTTTTCTTCTATAAGATAGTGGCAAGACATCCAAATAATTTAAGATCTGGGGTGAACTCCACGAAATAAATGGTACCCTCCATACCCTCCTCCCATCCTCCTCGTTAGCAGGTTGTCCTGGATAGACCATTGAGTTCCCGGGATGGGTAGGTCGGAGCTGTGCGGAAATGTGCTGCGTCTTATGTTCATATCTGCCCTAGGTAGTCATGTCCCCTCTACAAGACAGGGGTCGCGTGATCACCTGGAGAAGCTGACAGCCACAGTGATGGACTCCCAGCTCTGATGAAATCACAGCAGAAGGAATGTTATGGGAAAAATATCAGCAAAAATCAGTTCTATACACGAGGGAGAGATTTTTAACCAACAGAAGAGAAACAAAGAGGTTCTCTTGGGTCCAAAGCAGCTCACATGGCCCTGCGGCTGACAGCGTCTGCGGCTGACAGCGTCGTAAACGACAGCTGGAGACCAACCCAGGCAGGACCCTGACTGGAAAACGGAAGGACTGCTATCAGGGAACCGAAACAGAGACCTCAACTCGGCATTCCTCAGGAATCTCAGGAGGCAGGTTCTTGTCTGTCAGGAAGGCCATGACTTTCCTTATCTGTCCCCAGTGGTCAACCACCTTAGACGACGGGCATCTAGTTCCTGATTAACTCAAGGAGTCCCCATGCTAGCTCCCCGGCTCTTCTGGACTGCACCCCTCCGCCTGCTGCTACCGGTCCCCATAAAACCAACAAGGCTTTTCCAGCAGGGTGCTGTTCTCCATTCTCTGGCAGTTTGTGTTCCACAAAAGCTTTTCTTTCTACCCACGGAGTGGTCTAGTGTGGTGGTTTCACTGTGCCTCACTTCCAGGTTCCAGGTTCTCTTCTGCACTCTCCTGCCTACATTTCTTAGTATGTCCCTTAGGATAAGTCATAAGAGAAGGTGTGTGTGTGTGTGTGTGTGTGTGTGTGTGTGTGTGTGTGTGTGCAAAGAAAGCAGCTGTAAAATGGAAATAGGATTTCTATCCTGATAAAAGAAAGACCGTCCAGAGGTCAGGCACAGACTACCCTTGAAGAACAGCACAGTGACGGCAACAGAGCGTAAGTGCTGGGTACCATAAGGGAGCAGTGATTGTAAAATACAGCAGCTTTCAGAGTGAGTAATTAAAAAAAAAATTCTCATTGTTTAGAAAGTAAAGGAAGCCAAATATAATTTTTTTTAAAAAGGGAGAGTAAGTAAAATACAGAAGCATAAGGTACAAAAGCTTTTTAAAAAAAAAATTTTAAAAGCAAAACAAAACAAAATTAAACAACCCAAGCTATGCCAGTGCCTCTGACTTGAGCAATCTGGTTCAAATTCTTTTTATCTGGGCAGTTTTCCTATTCACATAAAAAAAAAAAAAATCAGGTCATCTCAGGCAATCATCATTTGAAAAAAAAAAAAAAAACAACAGAATGTCCACAGACTGGACTGGAAAACCTTTAAGAGGAAAAAAAAAGAGAAAGAAACGAAGAAAAGTCCCATTGGACTAGAGGACCAGGGCAAGTTAGTATGCTTACTTCCTTTCTAAACTCAAAAGAAAACTCAATCTGTCTCCTGCATCACAGGGTCCCCTTCCTCAGGAGGCTGCCTGCCTCTCTGCTCTCAAAGCATCCCTTTGAGCTTACTGTTCTGAGAAATGTCTGGCCCACTCCCGCTAATGGTCTAAAATACTTACTTTCAACAAACAATGTGGTTTCACTTGGACTGCTTCTTAGGGGAGGCGTTTTTTTTTTTTTAAAAAAAAAGATTTACTTACTTGATTATTATCTGCACAACAACACATAATGAAGGCAGCACTCTCCACTGCAATACCTCATGGTAAGCGCCAATGCAGCCTGCTCCACTAAGGTTCCCTGCAAAGTCTAGCCTCTGGAATAAAGGAAAGCAAACAGCAGCCCCTGAAAAGAATAAAGTGGACAGGGGCTTCTGAGGAGGTAAGTAAGAATCATATTTCACTATTCCCTAGGCAGGAGGAACCAATGACTTTGCCCCATCTGGAAAATCCCAGAATGTTTTTAATACCCAAGAACTATTTCTGAGGGAATCCCATGATGCCATGCTCTGCCTCATGACCCTGCCATTGTGGTCACACTTAATGGACTCCTGTGGACATCTGAGAGCCTGGCAGTCTGTCTGTTGTTTTTCGAGGGGTCTGGAAATGACCTAGCATGAAACTTTATCCAGGGGTCCCATGATTGAGTGGGCAGATTAGAGATGTTCTTTTCAGAACTCCAAACATGTGATACACAGAGAAAGTCACAGTGCATGATGGACTGAGCAGAAGACAAACAGTACCCAGAGAAAAGAGTGGTTCTTGCTGCACAAACCTGGTGGCCTGAATTCAAAACTTGGAGCTCACAGTGGAAAGAGAGGACCAGCTCTTCAAAGTTGTCCTCTAACCTCCACATGGGCCTCAGCACTTACCTCTCTCTCTCTCTCTCTCTCTCTCTCTCTCTCACACACACACACACACACACACACACACACACACACTTTTTTTTTTAAAGAGTGGATAAAGGCTCCAAGGCAGAAAAATCCTGTGCAATACCAGAAGCATAGGGAAAAGAAAGAAAGAGGGAGGAAGGAAGGAAGGAAGGAAGGAAGGAAGGAAGGAAGGAAGGAAGGAAGGAAGGAAGGAAAGGAAGGAAAGGAAGGAAGGAAGGAAGGAAGGAAGGAAGGAAGGAAGGAAGGAAGGAAGGAAGGAAGGAAGAAAAACACTAGCAGCTACCTGCAAGAAGAGACAAGCAGCTAACAGATGAGTCACTGAAACAGAAAGGGACTGAAGCAGGCAGTCACAAAAGCCTGACAAAACTGATTGAGCAGTTTCCCAATTCTGTTCTTGGGGGCCTGGATCTTACATCCCAGAGTATGTTTCAGCAAACCCTATGACCTGACAAACCCCAATGCTGGCAACTGGGGAAGTCTATCTACTGCATTTTGGCTCCATGATAAGTTTTAGGATACATGTCAAACGTTTTCCAGAATAACACAAAATATAATTAGTAATTACTTAATTACCTACTTAATGTTTACATTTTGCAATTGTGGCTGACCTCAGAGAAGAGGAATGAATCTCTCTCTTTGGTAATTTTCCACAGTCGTATAGATGGCAGTGGTAAAAATAAACAGTTTGATGAAATTATCAAGATGAATTCACTGTCTGTTATTTAACGAGACTCAGATACTCCTGGATTCTGCTGTAGTTTAAATCTTGTTACTATGGTTTGTTACTGTGAACTACCAGGTGTGTTTGGAGCAAGGGGTTTGCAATGCAGCAAACATTGCCTGGCTCAGAGGGTTCTCTTGCATGTGGTAGGAATTAGGGCAGAACAGAAAAGGGTGGTAATCTTCCACTGTAGATGAATGTGGACCACAGCTCTTTCTTTCTTTCTGTGTCTGGACAAAATAGAAAAAAAAGATACCCTGCATAGGGGTGTGTGTTTTCAATTTTTTCCTGAGTTCACATTAATAACACTTAATGAAGTCTATTATGTGTGGTGTAGCAGGCTGAACACTAGCAATGTGGACAATTTCCTCCCTTTAAAAAGCTTACTCATATAGTAGAGAAATGAAATTACCTAGAAATGAAAGATTTCAATGGACGACCCAATAACGTGCCAGATTAAACAAAGCTCACATGCACCGTAATGCTAGCTCGGGAAGCTATTTTCTTTGAGCAGACTCCCATGTTGATGCCTAGCCCAGCCTCCCTGGCTCAGGGCATCCTCCCACATCAACCTGCTGAGGAGCTGGGACTATTAGCCTGACCACTGCACCAGCTGTTTCTATGCTTCCCAAGACATTTTTCGCTGTAGTAAGATGGGGAATTGAAATACATAGGAAAGAAACTAATCAACAGAGAAATTTTGGAAGATTAAAAGCAAAATAACCGTATTTCTCAGACCTTAGACCAAAACGTATATTTATGTTGTTTGCTTTTCATAACAAAGGGGTTTGTTCCCTTTCCTCTCTAAGGTGGGTCTTTGCCAGCTTATCTCAACACTGTAACTCCTGTCCTACAAGCTCCATTTCACCCTTTACCACCATGAAACCGACAGATAGTTCAGAAGGTGAATCTGACTTAAAATCTATGATGCGCTCACACAATCACTAAGTCTAAGCCCAGAGCTCACACTCACCTGCTACAGATACTATCTGCCACTGTGTCTTTCAAGTCATGTCCTTGGTCTTACAGGGAGGAGAGTACAAATGACTTGGTCAGTCATATCCTGGGGTTCTTGGCCATTCTACCATGTAATACCACCTCTAACAATAATAAAATGGATATTGGAATTAGTAGTCATGAGAGGGATTTAGAGAGATAATTGGTTGCAGGGAACCATGGAGTTGGATTGGCCTAGCTGCCTTGAGAGGCATACACCATAGGTTTTTCAGCTTAGAATCTATGGTTCCTGGGACACAATGTGCCTTCCAGTACTGAGAGACCGATGCACTCTCTCAGACAGTGAAGCATTCAGGCTGTGTCTTAGGGCTTCTATTGCTGTGAAGAGACACCATGACCATGACAACTCTGATAAAGGAAAACATTTAACTGTTTAGTTCATTAAAGTCATGGCAGGAAGCAAGGCAGCATGCAGGCAGACAAGAAGCTGTAGAAGGAGCTGAGAGTTCTTACCTCTGGACTCACAGGCAACAGAAAGTGGTCTGGGAGACTGAGTGTGGCTTGAGCATATATGAGACCTCAAAGTCCATTTCCACAGTGACACACTTCCTCCAACGAGGCCACACCCCCTAACAGAGCCCTTTGGGAGCCATTTTCTTTCAAATCACCACAGGCTGCTTTGTGTTATTATGTGTGCTCCCTTAGAAGTTAAGGAAACAAGGAAACTTGACAGGACAATTTGTCTTACACGTGAAATCTTGTGTACCCTGTATAGTTTGCAAACTTCACTGTATCCTAGCAACTACAACTGTATTGATCCTGGCAATTGCCATTATATTCTGTTTCTGACAAAGGGATAAAAAGTCGGATTGCTCTCAATAAAATTGCTCTCACGGTTGTCACGGCCTCAATTGTGCTGTGGGCCCCTCCGACCTGGCCTGGTTTCCTTCCTCACAGCTGTATCAGGTGACCTTGGCCTGGTAAGTAAGCACGAGTGCTTACAATTGGTTATTAGAGTTGAGTAATTTATAGATACCAGAGGCAGTGGCTAGATTTGACATATCCCACAATGTTTAATAAAAATTCTTCATTTCTGAAGGAAAGTTTCCTGATTGAGACCAGTACTCCTCAGTCTACCTGCTTCAGTGGCAGACTCTTGGAAAAGGGGGGGGGGGGGAGGTGGCTTCCTTTGTTCTTTCCACTACCTAGCTTGAGTTGCCCAGAGAGGCACGAACTAGTCAAAGTGTGAACAGGTGGCCGGGCCGGCGTTGGCGCACGCCTTTAATCCCAGCACTCCGGAGGCAGAGCCAGGCGGATCTCTGAGTTTGAGGCCAGCCTGGTCTACAGAGTGAGATCCAGGACAGGCACCAAAACAACACAGAGACACCCTGTCTTGAAAAAACCAAAAAAAAGTATGAACAGGTGGGGTGAGGTCAAACATAAGGCCACAAAAGTAAAAGGTGCCATAAGCGATGGTTATAGAAATATTAATAATCAGAATGGCCCATGCTTTCAACTCCCTCTGACCACCAAAGCTACTCTCCCCAGCTCTGTGAGGCTCCATCTAGAACGTGTAAGCATCCCTCCATTACAGGTAGAAGATGCAAGAAGGACAGATGGAGAGGCACCTGCTCTGGCTAATCCTTGCTTGGTTTGCGCCTGTTTGGGTAACTAGCATGGGATACCACCCTTTGTAATGTGCCAGCCTCAGACCTCTTACTTCTTACGGAGGATTTCCCCTAGGGCAGCTTTGCCTCCTAGTTTCCTGCCTGCCTGTTAAGTAGCTGTTTCCTCCAAGTCTGAAACACTTCCTCCTGGAGGAGAAAGGAGGAGGCTCACAAGGTTCATGAAACTCAGAAGAAACTCCTGACTTAGTGAGCTCAAGAGCTCCCTTCCCAAGGAGACTTTAAAATCTTGTGTGTGGATGCTGCATCCTTGAGTGGTGTAGCTGCCTGCAAGTCTTGCAGGAGCCCCAGGGATGCAGCCTTTGTGAGTCATCACCCATGCTAGGGTGGGCCCTTCCATGATGTAGCAGCCCAAGTCACCCATGCTCCTATGGGAAACCTCTTACCCACGCCCCTGTACATAAGCCCGGCAAACGCCTTGGTTCACAAAGCTGCATTTGGACGATACCTAGAATGGACATATGCTTATTCATGTCTTCCCTGAAAAGCCATGCACCACAGCCACCATGAGTCTCTTCCTGGACACCCAGCAATCTTTTCTACTGTCTGTGGTCTGAATCTTCCTTCCTTCCACTGTGAGCATCAGGCTTTCTTCCTTCAAACTGTCTTTTCTTTTTATAGTCTTTCTTACCCCTAGGGTCTTTGATATGTGTTGTTCCTTCCTTGGTAGCTAATCCCTGTAGATAGTTTAAACTTTTTTTTATATATAGTTAGCATTCCTTGAAGGAATCGTTGGATGGTTTTGTATCCTGTCTCCTAGCATTTCAACAAGGAATGCTGAGGCCTTTCAATCCACGGCTCTTCCCTCCAAAACTGCCTTATAACATCTGACGTCCACGTTCCAGTTAAAGCGGCAAATAACAGTTTCTGGGTAATCTATTGTTTATTTATTGCTGGCCGTAGAGATTAAACCCAGGGCCTCAGGCATGTAAGTCAGCCAACGCTCTACTGCTGGGCTATAGCCCCAGTGTTCACTCTTCGATTGGCTCGGCAGTCTATCTATGGCCATGGTGCTGTTCCCATTCTAAAGCCGCATGAGAACAAGAGACTTCAAAAGGATTTTTTTTAAATATGACTAGTGTGACTTACTACACTCCTCTTATGTAGATTCAACTCTAGAAACTTCTTTTTAAAAATAAAAATGATTTGGCTTGGAACAAGTAGTCTTCTGTTATGCAGATTCCTCTCTGGGATGTGTCCCCCAAATCTTTTTTTCCCCTAGGGCAACAGTTTCTCAACCTGTGGGTCATGACCCCTTGGGGTCGACTGGCCCTTTCACAGGGGTCAGAAATCACAGATGTTTAAACTACAATTCATAACAGTAGCAAAATTACAGTTATGAAGTAGCAACAAAACTAATTTTATGGTGGGGGTCACCACAACATGAGGAACTGTATGAAAGGATCACAGAATTAGGAAGGTTGAGAACCACTTCCCCAGAGCACATGCTTACTACATTCACTATGAAGATTCCTCCCTGGCTTTTGTAGCCTTACTTCCTTCGCTTCCTGTGATGATCTCTTTTCAATTATTTCATTGATTTTATACCAGTCTTCAAAAATTAGTCATTGCTCATATCATTTAATTAAGGTTAAATTTCAAATTACACTCACTATAGAAGGAAATGATCTTTTTTTCTTTCTGACATTTTCAAATTTCTCTCTATGGCATCCTAGTGAGACCATCATCACATTGGACCCTGACTCGACAGTAAAAGCTATCAGAATTTTGATGAGCAGAACCTGTGTAAGGCCAAGCAGTTATAAATGCAGTCAGTAACCAAACAATGTGGATGCTATGAGGGAGGCTTTGGAAGCCTCGCCTACCACAATCAAGTATGTACCAGAAGTCAGCATCCAGAGTCCAGCCAAAGAAAAAGTATCTGGACATCAGGCTAAGAGCAGACAGAAGTCTCAGCTGACAAGCAGGAAAGCTGGCTCCAACAGCCTAAGTAACTTGGAGATTACACAGTAGCTTATGGCTGAGCAGGATGGGGCCCCTTTTCTAATCCCTACATTACTGGATGTGGTCAGGTTAGCACTCACAGAGCCCCTGTCCTTAAGTTACTCCTCCAGACCGCTGTTCTGTGAACCAAACTGAAGCCTCACAGATGCTGAGCAAGGGTCCTGATGGAGCTGCATCCCCAGCACTAAGGGACTTTCTAAAATATGATGATAGTCCTGGTCCAGTCTGGCCTGCATTGCCATCATTATTTCAAAAATCAAGTTAATTCCTAATTAGCTTCTTATAGTAATTAAAATACCTTACCATAAATGTGCTTGCTGACCCAATAATATTGTGTCACTAGGAAGGGTTTCTAGTCATGAGACCAGAGACAAGTATGACTGTATTTCCTACTTTCTCTTACAGTAAACTGGAAGATATGTGATCCATAAGCAACAGATTAATTCCCCAACGTTGCTTGACAACAACCAAATTCAGCTCTGACTATTTTCTTGCGACTTGCACATTTTCATTTACAGTCTCAGAACAATTAAAATAGGAAAAACTTTCAAATCTATGTTTTAAAGGGGCAATTAATTTGTAAAAGCAAAACAAAACAAACAAAATAGCAGTAGAATGAACCAAACAAATTAAATTCTGAGGGGCTCTTATGTGTGTTTGATAGTATAATATGCATCTCAGTTACACCCTCAATCCATTGGCTCATGATTCATGCCTTTCATAACAATTCTACAAGGGTTTTGTGAATATATCAGCAACAGATGAGAGTTCTTTTAACTTTCATGAAGAAAATCTATTTATTATTGAAGTTTTTTCTATGCCATGTTATAGTACTGACACCCACTGGGAATGACAGCTGTCCTGTGGTATCTGCAGAAGACTGGCTCCAGGGTTCCCATGGAAACCAAGTGGATACTCAGGTCACTTTACAAAACAGCAAACAGTACATGTACCTATGCACATCCTCCTAGATTACTTGAACTCATCTCCAGATCACTTATAAGGTCTAATACAATGGAGCGGTGCATAATATCTGTTAGTCTTGTGTTGTTCGGTAAATAATGATGAGGGGATGAAAGGTACACCCCCAGCCCTGACACAATTTGTTTTTCAAGAGTTTTGATCTGTGGCTTGTTAAATCTACAGATGTGGCAGCCGTGGTGTCCTAACTGGGTTTCTAATGGTGTTATAAAACAACACAGCCAAAGGCAACCTGGAGAGGGAAGGGTAGATTGGGTTACACTTCTACATCACAGTTCCTCATAGAAGCTCAGGGAGGGAACCTGGAGGCAGGAACCGATCAGGGACCGTGGAGGAGCACACCTTATGAGCTTGCTCCTCATGGCTTGCTCAGCGTGCTTTTTTATTCACTCCAGGACCAACTGCCCAGGGATAGTAGTGCCAGCTGTGGACTGGGCCCTTTCACATCAGTCATTAAGAAGAAAATGCCCCCACAGACCTCCAAGCAATATCTTGGCAACATTTTCTCAATGCAGGTTCTTCTTCCCAGGTAACTCTAGATCAGTAGTTCTCAACCTCCCTAATGCTGGGACCTTTTAATACACTTCCTTATGCTGTGGTGACCCCCAAACCATAAAATTATTTTTGTTGCTATTTCATAACTGTAATTTTGCTACTGTTATGAATTGTAATATAAATATCTGTGTTTTCCACTTCATAAGTATAATTATAATTTTGCTACTGTTACAAATTGATGTAAATATCTGTGTTTTTCCATGTTCTTAGGCAACCCTTGTGAAAGGATTGTTGGATCCACAGGTTGAGAACTGCTGCTCTAGATTGTGTTAACTTGACAAAAAAATAAAAATAAAAATAAACCAACCAGGACACATGGCTATAAAAGCATCTTGGTTAATATTTGTAGCTATACTCAATGCAAGTACAAAAATTAAACTTGTAGATTTTAAAACTGGGTCTATTTTAGTGTAACAAAAATTAAACTTGTAGATTTTAAAACTGGGTCTATTTTAGTGTAGCAAAAATTAAACTTAGAGTTAGCCTATCATCTCCTTAAAAGAAAGAAGAAGGAAGAGAAAGGTGTAAAATGTGTTGTTATCCTCCTCACCCATAAGAGATTTTTCTTTAGGCCACTAGATGGCAAAATTTGAGATCTTACACTCACGGAAAGAACCATCTCTGAGGCCTAGCAATGGATGATGAAATGGAAAGCACAAAGTGAGGAAAATAAGAGAAAGAGGATGCTGTTATCACTTGAAGCTGCCCCGCCCTCCTTTCTGAAGGCAGAGCAGTGCAGAGCTGATATCAACTTCAGGAGATCTGTTCTCACCCAACTTCTCCTAACTTACTCAGAGAAATCACTTTCCCGTCTGGACATGAACTTCTCTATCTCGTAAATTCTCTTGAAATGTATCCTTTCCCTTCCTCTGAAACCAGGACAGCTACTGCGGGTTCTGTGCGGGCGGAGGGATCGGGATGTCCAGCACTTTAGGGGGACAGAGAGCTCTGCGCGGTACTCGGTCCGAGCGATCACCTGAGCGAAATACAGCCACCACCCCCTTTCCTGATTCTGCCGTGCTCTCGGGGTGTAAGCTGTGATTAAAGGTCCTCTGAATCTGTCCTAGTTCTCTGAAACTGACTCAGCCACGTTAACCACCTGCTTCCTCTGAAGAGAGTTTACAGGGTTAATGAGATAATGCTGCCAAAGGCCAGATCTTTGAATGAAAACTGCTAATTATAAGGAGAGCATCAGTGGGCGTGCGCATCGCTAAAGCCTGACCTTGCATCTGTGTCAAAACGCTCCCGAAGCAGGTGACATCATCACCCTGGGTAAGAGGTGGAAACCAGGCCTGGGAAGGACGAGGTATCCAGGAGACAGCCGCTCTGTCTACGAGAATGGCAAAATGTTCTTTTTCTTGCTAAGAAGAACTTGTACAGGAGTGGAAACGCAGCCCCACTGAGAACCGAAGATGGAGACAAGAATTTACACATGACGGGATGACTGACGAGACCCCGAAACGTTTAGAGAAGAGAGCGACGGAAAGCAGACATCCGATGCGTTTGTAATTTTAAACGCGGCAGTTCTGTGTCCAGCCTGTGGAATATGGTGCAGCTTGGAGGCTGCTATCTGTAGAAGCCGCTTTATTTCTGTTAAAGACAGAATATACTCCCACAGTGGGGACATTACCTGGGGACCTTTTTTT
>CABHPP010148559.1:12126-40809 GCA_902168425.1 Peromyscus attwateri
CTTCCTTCCTTCCTTCCTTCTTTCCTTCCTTCCTTCCTTCCTTCCTTCCTTCCTTCCTTCCTTCCTTCCTTCCTTTTTTTCTCTCTCTCTCTCCCTCCCTCCCTTCCTCGCTCCTCCATCCCCCGTCTCTTTCTTTTTCACTCTCCGTATAACATTTCCCACTAGAGTCCTCTCTAATCTGGTACATTAAGACAGTTCTTCTTTAATTTCACTATCTGGTAGGTTTGCAACATGGATCCTCATGAAAGGGGCTGAGCGAGCCCCTAACTGTCTGGTGTCTGAGGACCATTCCCATGCCCCTCCCTGTTAGAGAAACACTCTTTTCCCAAAGGCCTTAAACAAAAGCTTGCTTTCATCTCTTCTCCCTCCTTCCTCCCCTTCTTCCTTTTCATCTCTTTCCTCCCTCATTTTCTAACTAATATTTAGTTTTACCAAGTTATGGCTTGGGCCCCTAAACATGAACCGTAGTTCATATTGGAATTGTTACTTTGGGTTTAGGCTTTGTAATCTTCCTGTAGTCCACAGCACACAGACAGCATTCCCCAGACAAGAGCACAGTAACAAGACCATTCCATGTGAGACTTTCATTGCATAGCTACCTTCAAGAATAACTTCCATAAATTATTTGTTAGGGCTTCCTTGGAGGATAATTTTGATTAGGAAAAGTTATTTCTTTCTGTTTTGTTTTGTTTTGTTTTGTTTTGTTTTGAGGGAGGGTCTCATTCTGTAGCCCAAGCCTGCTTCGATTTCTGTGTGGCTTAGGTTGGTCTTGAACTCGTAATCCTCCTGCCTCAACCCCCTAAATGCTGGAATTACAGTTTACATCATTACACCTAGTTCAAAGGTCTTAGGTGGATTTTTTTTGCCTACTAGAGAAGCCTTGTTTCCTGATTTGAATGAGTAGGTGGGATCATCACCCTAGGTTCACAGAGCTAAGAACAACACCCAGAGAGAATGGAAGGGTCCCCTGTGCTACTGCATTGCTCAGACAGGAGCTCACTTTAGACCAATAGCCAGTGTCCCCCAGTGTCCCCCGATACTCCCAAGTATTGAGCACAGATCAGATAAGCTCTAGTATTTCAGTGCATAACAGAAAATAACCTCTGGTTATAGATAACCGGCTACACAAACCTCCACTCATGACTGGGTATTGCTCTTAACTGACTTTTAAAAATTATCTGCTAATCATGTCCTTTAAAACACGAGTACTTTACATTGTTTAAATAAAAATATATAGATCATATGAACAGATCCAGAGGAATAAATTAAGATGTCCACTGTTCTACTAACATGTCTTTATGAGAGATTTTATTCCCCATATTAAATGACTTTGCAAATTATCAGTCAATGTTCTGTCTTAATAATCTGGATTATTAAATAAGCTTGATTTCCCCAGGCATATTTTATATTTAATTTTATGTGCACATTTAAGACAATGAGATGAATTCAAGTAAAGGCCAAGGGAAGTCACACCCAAAGCAATGCCAGAATCATCATTATTGGAATACAGTGATATTAATCAAAAGGACTGGGGGAGCTACTACCAGGACTACAATAAACAGGGCCATATATGTTAACATAATAATTACAGTATTCCGTTCACATTAAAGTGACAAGTATTTTATAGCAACCCCCCACACACACACACATAATGGGTTTAATGAAAAGTTATTTAAAATTTTTACTAAAACGTTATTTAAAATTCTGCTTTCGAGGTCTGAGGAGACAGCTCAGCTGACCCAGTGCTGGCCATGTAAGCATAAGAAACTGAGTTGGATCTCCAAGTGTGGCAGCATGTGAGAAAGGCAGATGGACTAGCATGTTATAATCCCAGATGCTGCAGAGGGTGAGCTTGGCATATCCCTGGAGCTCCCTGGCCAGGCCACCTTGCTGAACAGGGAAACTCCATGCTCATGAGAGACTCCATCTGAGAATTCAAGGGAGGTGGTGCCTGAAGAATGACATCTGGGGTTGACCTCTGGACTCCATGCACATGCACCTACACATACATGTGCTCCCACATACAAATAAGCACACGCCACACGGCTGCAGGATCTTGCTTGTATTCTGCCAATATACAGGGAAAGGGATTTCTTTCCTTTTCTGTTCTTTTTAATCTGTTTAATGGTATGTTGAATTCACTGTGCTGAAGTTGGAGGACACTTAGCTTCCAATCTCAGGTTCATGATTCATTAACCATTAAAATAATAATAATAATAATAATAATAATAATAATAATAATAATAATAAGGAAACAACTTTCATTTGGATTGTGGTTTTGAAAGTTTATTTTTTCATGTAGATTACTCATTTCCATCATATTCTTTCTAGAACTTTTATTTGAAAAATAGCAATCATCAACCCCTGTTCTGCCTTCTCAGAGGGATACTCTCAGAGGGAAGGACCAAAGACAGTGCCTACAATCAGAATCCCAGAGAGAGTGCTGTGCGGCAGTCACTCATGTGAAGAGTCGGTCCTCTCCTGCATGTAAATATCACGGCTCAAGAGAAAAGAGGAGGAAACCCAATTAGTAGGTCTGATGTGTGAACTGGATTCAGCAGCAAACCAAGGCCTCCCACGTCTCTTGTGTCCTCCATGACTTACCAGCTAACAACGTAACAACACTAGCCTGATAACCTCGGGTCTGAGATGAAAGGACGCTGGCTAAAGATGTGTTATTCTAAGAAAGATAAACTACTCTTGGCTGATTCCAAGTCGTCTTCCACACATCAGGATTGTGTAAGGCTCTAGCGCATGCATCGCATGGTATGTCAGGCACAGGAAGCCTTACTTTTTCTCTTGGGAAAGTACTGCTCTGGCAATAATCTCTGGGGCTGGGAAACACTGGTCCCTTCCCCATTCAGTACTGGTTTGGGCCATGTCTGCTGTAAGGTTGCCCATTCCGCTCTATTTACCTTCATGAAGAAGCATTTGCCAAGTGTGTGTGTTGTGGGACGGAAGCAAAAGAAACACAAATGGGACAAAAAAAAAAAACCCAATATGAATAAAATGAACAGCCGAAGCCCAGGGCTGAGAAGCAGGCGACAGCCTGCAAGAACTTCCATAGCAACTAGGAACTGGCAAAACATTATAAAAAGGACCTTGCTCCCTACTTCTGCAGAGACAAAGGCCTGCAGACCTGTGAACCTCTGGCAGCTCTGAGGTGGTTTAGAATCCCCCTCCCACCACTAGTTTCGAAAGCTCTTCTTGGCTTGGTCTCATTTTTTCCCACCCTTTCTTCATACCCACGTTCACACTATCAGAAGAGGCCTAGCTTGTCCCCTAGAAATTCAGGTCCTCTGGGGCTTCAGCACCTGAACCACCTCAGACCAGTAGGAGGAGGTAGAGAGGAAAACTTCAGAGCCCAGCTGCTGGGCTGGAGGCCTGGCCTGCTCCCTTCAGAGGAAGAGGCCTGAGACTTTAGGATCTGACCTCTCATTGTCTGGCTTGTCTCTTCCTTCACTATTCCTAAAAGGCACAACAGGTCTGCTCAGGCTCCCATGACTCCGTCCTCTGGTCCTTGACCTGTGACTGCAGACTGAGAGAACTGTTCCTGTCCCAGCTTCCAAGACTACATTTTGGCTGCATAAAGACTGCGTCTCTGCAGCTGCTTCCAGCCTCCAAAACTCCCAGCCTTCAAAACCTGCCAGAGATGTCGTTCCCATTGGAGACTTCTTTCTGCAGATTTCTTGACTGGCACTCTGAGGTCATCCAAGAACTTTCCAACTGTAACCCTGCTGGGGATCTGAACTTGGGTCCTCATGCCTGTCTAACAGATACATCACCAGCTAATCCATCTTCTCAGTCCCCTGTAAAGCACTACCACAGTCACACACACACACACACACACACACACACACACCATGAAGTCAGTTTTCAAGTTTTCAAGTTTTGTTTTCAGTTCATAATAGTACGTATGAAAATAAAAAGTTTAAGCTGGTGGTGGTGGTGCATGCCTTTAATCCCAGCACTCAGAAGGCAGAGGCAGGTGGATCTCTGTGAGTTTGAGGCCAGCCTGGTCTACAGAATGAGTTCCGGGACAGCCAAGGCTACACAGAGAACCCGTGTCTTGAAAAAAGAAGAAGAAGAAGAAGAAGAAGAAGAAGAAGAAGAAGAAGAAGAAGAAGAAGACGACGACAAAGCTTTTCAATCATTATCCCCTAACAACATATGTAGATGGAACCTGTCTAGTCAAAACTGAAAACTACCAAACTCCGAAAGAACCCAAGTTGTTTTGTTGTTTGTCTTATTTTTGAGACAGAATCTCAAAAACTTAGTTTAGGCTGGCCTGGAACTTACTATTTAGCCCAGACAGACCTGAAACTCACAATTCTCTTGCCTCAACCTCCTAAATGGTAGTATTATATGGACTGTAGCTGTGTATCCTCATGCTTGACATGGTCTCAGGACACATGGACAGAGCCAGAAATGCATTTACCTGGGCAATGATGTCTATGATTTCTGAATAACTATGGCATCTTCTCACACAGGATCGAGCCAAAAAATCTTCCACCAGCCGTGTTCCAATTCCGTAACCCCTGTGGATGAAGGAAAGAATGATTTGCACAGTAGATAACAAACTAAGCCCAATGTCACAGGTCAAATTGTCTTAGGTAATGGGTTTTGTGACTGTTCTACAGACCACAGGAGCAGAGGCCAGCATATCCAGGAAATATGAATTAGTCTCTGCAAGGAGAGGAATCTGCCTGGAGTTGAGACTGGCCCAAACTTGACTGTAAATTCGGAGAAGGGTGGTTGCCTGCAGCCTAATGTTTCTCATTGTGAACTATTGTGAAATGGGGGAAGATGCTTGCTAGCTTTTCTGCTTTAGATGTGACACCTGGATACTGGGGCCTCTCTTAGTATACATGTCGGAGGAGCAGCCCTTACAAGAAGGGCTGTGTAAGGAAGAGGGGAAGAGAGCAGAGAGAGATTCTTTTATTGTCAGTGAAAGCTTCAGCGTTCAAGTGTCTTACGTTTACCTCCTTCTCTTTCCATCCCCCGTCCTTCCCACCTCTGTGTGTGTGTGTGTGTGTGTGTGTGTGTGTGTGTGTGTGTAGAGGTGGGCAAGCAACTTCAGAAGACACATTTCTCACTCCATAGAAACTGGAATGATGGGTACAGGGAAGGCACGTAGCTCACTCACCAGCTCCTCCCAGTCAACTCCCTGCAGCAGTAACTGAGGTACTATTGAGAAAGCCCTTTACGGAGATGTCATAACTGAGTAAGTGGCTGAGGTGGTCCAGCAGCCTCCTTGAACAAGATAGCCTGAGAAATTTACATTTCTAGGAAGGACACCAAGAGATGCCAGAGTCTCTGTCTTAAAAGAACTTCTAAGCCAGTTACAGAGATAAGACCTTAAACTAGGAGCAAAAAGGAATATTCTTTTCCCTAACCACCAGCCGAAACCAAAGGGCCTTTACTTTCACAGCCATATGAATAGACAAGTGAAACCACTTGGACAGAGCAACAGAAAACCCATGGAAATCAGTACTGGAGTTTTCCAAGGCAATATTTGTGCCTTGAAACGCAAGTGGGAAGATCTCAGGTAGCTTGGCAGTTATGGGAAAATGGCTTTGAGGTCAGAGTCTTTAATAATTCACCAGATCTACTGAGATATTCTATTTATTAAGAGCAGGGCATCTGCGGGAGAGAGAGATGGCTCAGTTATTCAAGGCTATGCCAAAGAGGTGAGAGTTTTCTCCAAAACACAGTTGAGTGGGGGCCTTACAACAGTCCAATATTTGTTATTTATCTTTATGTCTCTATAGGCTCAGCCCTGGGGGACAGGGATGAAAAGAATGCAATGAGCAGTGTGCATACTGCACATACATAGTATGTATGTATTTGTATGTGTATGTTTGGCTTCCACCAAAGCATATGTTTCTACAAAATACATATTTATATGTGACATCTAAAATGTGAAATGCTCTCAGAAGATATTCAAGACAAGCAAATGTGAAACAGTTTTTCTTAAGCAAGGCCTTGGTACAGCATCTCAAACTTTATCCTCTGCCTACCGTTACACTCACATCTGTTAAGGTCGGTTCACCAAGTGTGCTTTTAATCATAGAGGGGAATTTCTCTGTCCTCTACAGCCATTCGACAAAATAATACAAAATTATCAACATATGTCAAATAAATTGCAGTAGTTTCTGGAAATGCTACATCGGATGTATGTGTCCTAAGCATAGCCAACAGTATCAGTTCAGCTGAGGAAGAAAGAGACGAGGCTGTAGGTGCCGTCTGGAAGTGTGTGTCTTTGCAAATACAACTATCAAGAAATGCAACAGAACTATGTGTATTAAACTGAAAGAACTCCCCCCAAAGAAGAGTATAAATATATGGAAACAGAAGAAAATAAGAATTTAATTTCCCCCCCTCCCCAGCTTCCCTTGGTGTTGACTTACTATGTATTTTTCTGAAAAAAACATATGGGCCCTTTTTAATACTCTTAAAAACCTGGGCTCAATTTCCCCTTTGCCCTGCCTGAATACAGCTTATAATCCTCCTGTATTTCCCAGTAATTACTCTGCTATAGCTCTTTTCAGAGTCCATCCATCATTAAGAGGTTAAAGAACTCTAGTGCTAGAACAGTTTAGGTGGGAAGGTCAGTTGGGGAGAGAAGGGGTGACAGAGGTGGACCAAAAAGCTCATGGTGCCTGCAAAAGCTATAAGGAAATCTGGTGCTTGATAAGCCAGTCAAATCATAAAGTTATGGACTGGTGGGGGTGATGGCTCAGCCAATAAAATGCCTGCTGTGTATGCGTGAAGGCTGGAGCTCAATCCCCAGCACATATGTGTGGTTAGATTTTCTTTTCCTCTAGCTCCACGTTGGGCACCAACATGTTGTTGGTTTCTTTTTTTTTCTTTACTCTTTTGTCTCTTTGCTCTTTGGCTCTTTTGGGGGGCCTGCCACCCAACTCCCAAATAAATCACACACAAAGGCTTATTCTTACTTATGAATGACTGGCCTTAGCTTGGCTTGTTTCTCGCCAGCTTTTCTTAAATTATCCCATCTACCTTTTGCCTCTGGGCTTTTTCCTTTTCTTACTTCTGTATGTCTTTCTTTCACACTTACTCCGAGGCTGTCTGGGTGTCTGGGTGCCTGGGTGGCTGGGTGGCCCCTAGCATCCTCATCTCCTTGTTCTCTTGCTCTTTCTTCCTGCTCCTCCCAGATTTTTCCCTCTATATATTCCCTCTGCCTGCCAGCCCCACCTATCCTTTTCTCCTGCCTAGCTATTGACTGTTTATTAGACCACCAGGTGTTTTAGGCAGGCAAAGTAAAACAGTTCCACAGAGTTAAACAAATGCAACATAAAGGAACACAACACATCTTTGATCATTAAACAAATATTCCACAGCATAAACCAATGTAACACACCTTAAAATAATATTCTACAATACATATGTAAGAGCTAGGCATAGTGGCATGTAACTCTACCACAGTTAACTCTGTAACTCTACCACTATGGGATGAGAGGAGCTTGCTGGCCAGCCATTTTTGACAATCAGTGAGCTCTGCGTTCAGTGAGAGAGTTTGTCTAAAGAAAATAAATAAAAAAATGAAGGTGGAGAATTGGCAAGACAGCTTGACAGGCAGAGGTTGCTGTTAACAGGCAGGGCACAGGGACGATGACCTATGTTCAATTCCCAGGACCCATAAAGTGGAAGAATTGAAATAATTCCCCAGAGTTGTCTTCTGATCTCCACATTCATGCTACGTCAGGTGCATGCACGCATGTGTGTACATACACATACCCCTAAATAAATAAATATTTAAAAAAACAAGTTTTAAAGACTGGTACCCTATGTGCATGGATAAAACTGTTCCCAGAAGCCATAGGTTATGAAACAAAAATAGCCAAGTTTGGGCTCCCTCTCTATGAGCTGTTGGTCATAGAGATCCCTGAGGTCCTAAAACAATACAAGTAATTGCTGTAGGTTTTCCATCAAAGCTAAGATAGCCTAGTCAGGAATTATTGGTGAAAACACCATGCATCTTAGTTGCAAGACATAGATAAATCAAGCCAAAACTGGGCTAGAAGCTTCCTTCCTACTGGCCACCGTTATAGTACTAGGTGTTATGCAGGCTGCTGGGAGAATTATCATTAGCAGTCTTACTCAGCTGTGGGTCCTGTGTACATCAATACTGACCAGCCGGGCAAGGTGGACACCCTGGTTCGATAATGGCAAGTCTGCTATGTGATAACCACTTTCAGACTGGATTCGATGCCCTCTCCATGGGAAGGAAGTCAGGTTTAAGACTGTAAACCCACTCAAAAGCCTGTGGCTGGAGAGGAGAGGTCCTAGACCCTAGTAGAAAAGCTACTGTGGTTGCTTTGCTAAGTGGGCGTGATGAACCTATCAAACTGCTTTATAAATAACCATGTTTATATCTGTATAATGAGTATAATTGTGCTGCTCCCAGTTTTGGTAAGGAGGCTTTTTTTTTTTTTTAAGTTGTCAGCAGTGACTCATTTAATACTCAAAATACTGAAAATAAATAATTAACTAATGAATGTCCTGCCAAAACTAGGGCCTCACTATCAGTCCTTTCAAGGCTTAGAGGGCATTGAAGAGGAAGGTGCAGAAAGAATGTAAGAACTGGATGGATGGGGAGAGGTACGGAATGCTGACATCCGGGCATGAGCTGACATTTGCACTCACAGCAGCTGTGACTACCCACACACAGTTTGTAGAACAGTGGGCCAATCAGCAGTCTGTTATGGAAGGGGGAGGGGCTCCTGGGGTCCCTTCCTTCTGTTTTTATGCAGGCAATGGGTGGTGGAGGAGGGAGGGGCATTTTTGTCCAGTGGAATAGCCACTGATAAGGTGCCCATTCCTCTGAAAACAGCCCCAGTGAAACTCACCGGGTATAATAAAGACATGGAAGAAGAAGTAGGTCTAGGTGAGAGAGGAAGGGGATTAGTGGGGATGAGAGGGGGGCAAGAGAGGATAAAGGGACTGAATATGACCACAATGCACTGTGAACATGTATGAAAGTGTCATAATAAAACCCATTCTTATGTATACTAAATACATGCTCACAAAACACTAAGAAAGAAAAAATTACAAATAGTGGCAATATTACAATAATTTGATGATCATATAATTATTTGGGGGAAACTAGAAGGTTGAATATAAACTGGAGGAATCTTCACTAATGAAATAAAACAGGAAAATGGGCTTTACTTAAAAAGGAGAGATTGGGTTTTATATTAGAAATCTTTTTAAAAACACTCAAGCCATGAAAGTGCTATGTAAGAAAAAGACACACCCTTTCAATCTAACCCCCACTGTTAGATTTTTTTGTCTGATTGCTTGTTGCATAGGCCCCAATAGGTGGCCTACGCTCACGTAAGCAAACATTTTCATTGTAAGGAACTGTGAAAATTGAAAATCAAATTGAATAATCCATCGTCTTCCTGAGAGAACACATTGGCTTCGCCACGGCGGCTGCTCGTATGTGACTAATGCGGATATCGTTTCCAACCTGAAAAAATCTCTATTTGATAGAAATAGGGAAGAGTTCCTTCCTATTGTTCAAAGGCTGGGTTGTAAGAATGTGTGCCCCACTTTTAGATGTGGGTTCGTCGAAGCCAAGGAGGAGCTGAGGAGGTAGGGCAAGCCATCAGAAGCCGGAAAACGCAGGTGATATTAACACGCAATAGCTACTCTACAGCAACGAGACATCTACTTACATTTTATCTAAGTATTTGTTCACATCTTCATCTTTTTCATAATCCTCGCATAGCTGGGCAACCAGAGCTCCATAAGTGAGTACAAAAAGGTCTTTGTTCTGTAGGGGGAAAGGCACACGGTTTTGTTACAGGCAGTTATGACAGCATATTGCTGTGTTATTTATTTTAATCTATGGGTAGGAATCACACCCAGAGATCATTTCCTCATCTCTCCCATGACTACAACAATTTGCACTCTCCAGTCATCACTTACATGTATTTGCACACACACGGTTAGGCTGGGAGAAGAGCTGAGAAGTCTGTTTTCTCACATGAGAACATCTCCCGACACATTTGTGTCTATCATACCTTGATGTGTATTTTCATGGAGGAAGGTTTTTTTAAACTACTCATTTCTGGTGCAATTATTATTGTTCTGGAATGCCTTGTGCTTTACACTGCCTGTTTCAGTTGCAAGGAATAACTGGTGAGGCTCATTGTGAGCCCTCATCTGAATCCCAGATTTACTAAAAAGGGTTTCAGGATGATCCCAACCACAGCAGCAAGCTTGTGGGAACTGCTTTTGCTTTTTGCTTAGAGAAAAGAGGAGATTTTTAGAGGACCCAAATATAAACGTTAGTACCTTTTTTTTAAAAAATAGAACTCCAAATTATGTTCCACTTTTTAGAGTGAATTACGAGCAAAAATGAAAACTGAGGTCCAGCCACGCTTCAGTGAGTCCAGAGAAGACAAAAATAAAAGAAGCAGAAAGCTAAGCTTGGTCGACCTATTTCTGAAAGTCTGCCTTGTACCTGCCGAGAAGTGCAGCCTGTGAACGGGAGTGGAGCCCGTTGAGAACCATTCCACACTGTCCACCCTACAGAGCCAAGGGAGGACCCAGAGGGTGCGGAAACATGCCCAGCCATCTGGGGCCAGAAGGCCCCCTCCGACTCCAGGCTCCAACTCCAACACAGAGTCAGTCACTGAGGCACATGTGGGGAGGGAGCAGAGACAAACAAACGGAAGAGGAGGCAGAAGTGGGACCACTATTGAAAATGAGCGCTAGTAGTCACTCAGACTACTAGATGTTCATGAGGGGTCAATGTGGATTTCAGGCGAGGAGGGTCATCCTTACCTCTACCAGCAAGTGTCTTAACTTCATACATAGGGGACCAGAGGCCTGATAATGTGTGGGTTTATATTTAAAAGATGGATATGAATGTCTTTTAAAAAAAACAATAAAATTATTTATTCAACCCAATAGCGTCTATAAAACACCATGAATTTTGATGCAAATAATCCCAAAATTAACCCAACGCCTCAGTGTTCCCCCCCGGGGACATCTGAATGAGATATGTGGGATTATATCATGACAAACATGCCTCTTTGTCAAGTGAAAATATTTATTATTGATACATTTTAAAAGAATCTAAATATTAGCTGGTACATCTGGACCTATTTATGTGAAAACTAGAAACAAAATGCCGTCAGGATATGTGGAATAGACATTATAAATTAATTTATATTGCATGTTAATTGGTATTATAATAATACATACACCTCGTGTCTAGGAAAATAAGATGTTAATACTTTTTCCAGGAAATAAGGGGTACAAGCAAGAGATTTGAACAAAAATAATGTTAACCTAACATTGAGGGTCACAAATATTCAATTTTATTCCTGTTCTTGTGATATAAACTTGCCAAGAGGCTCAACACAGAACACAACAAATACCTGTGTATTATATACAAAGCTTATGCCCAACAGCAGAAATCTAAGCATTGCTATGTACCAATGCTGGAGACAGAAACAAAAGAGAATGGAAGGAGGGGAAGAGGGAGGGAGGGAGAGAGAGAAAGAGAAAGAGAGAGAGGAAAGAGGGTGGAAAGGGGAGAGGGAAAGGCAGAGAGGGAGCGGAAGAGAAAGGAAGACAGGGATGTGTTTGTTGCTACTGTACACAAATAAGAATTTGTTCAGAGAAGAAAGAAGAAATTGTGTCCTTCCTGTCTGTCACAGCCTGAGCATTGTGCTTGTTTTGAATTAAAGCCAAGGTGATTCCTGCCCTGGAGTCTCAGGTTCTCTCTCCCATGAGACATACTAATATGTCTGGAAACATGTTAACTTCCACCCGAGTTTCAAGTACACTGTCCATAAAGGTCCATTTCTTCATGTTGCTTCATGACCAGAGGTTATACTGTGAATAGCACATCTAGTGTATCTTTGTAGGTCTCAAATCCATACTAGAGATCCCAAGAAATAATAACAGGAATTTCCTTTTGGTTTTTAAAAATAATAAAATCAATCATTTTCATGTGAAAAATAGAACTCCAGTAATTTTTCCCAGTGGTACACCAGCATTAAAAGGTTTACTGGGCGTGTGTGTGTGTGTGTGTGTGTGTGTGTGTGTGTGTGTGTGTGTGAGTTAGGCACAATATGAATTATCTAGTATACATTTTTGTCATTTGATATCTCAACAGGCAAATGGTTCAAGATTCCATAATGCCAGATGAACTATTTGTAGGCATTTCCAGCTGTGGTACACACCAGTGAGTCAATGCAGCCTTGAGAGCACAGGTCCAAAATCACCTAATACACTAAATGCCCACCGGTCCTCGAAATAATTAAAACAGCATTAAACGTAACCATAAGTTTTCCTACCTGTAATATCTGAATTACTAAAGCTATAATGAGGAGTTTTTTTTAAAAAAAAAAAAAAAAAAAAGGAGTATTGCTTCAAATTAAATGTGCCAAAAAAAAAGTTTTAGAAATAAGCAACTTTGGAAGATGTAAAAAGAACAATAGCACACACCAAATACGAACACATTTAAGATTAGGGAATGTATTTTTAATGACAGTCTTTTGATTTCTAGTGTTTTGACGGTCTTTTCCTACTTAATTTTACACATAATTGATCACACATTTCATTTGCTATTTAATATAACATGCAATACAAAGAATTGATTGATGTTTTCATATTTTATCTTAGAGGCAAAAGGAATATTTGATACCTTTATTCAAGTCATCCATCAGAAAAGAAGATCCTAAAAATCTGTATAAAGAATTGATTATTCCGCTACACTATTAAGAGATACTTGTAACTATTCCCAGAAGGGTCATTCACTAAACACTAAATACTGTCTTTGCCTCACTGAAACCTTCTACTTTTAGCATCATTTCCCAAAATACACAAAACATCCCTCAAGGAAACATTGGCTGGGAAGTAGAAGCAAGGTTCTTTGAAAAAAAAGGTCTTACTATTTTGTGATACTCTGGCTTTTTGTGTGCAGGGCGAGACATCTCTCTTGGTATGTGAAGAATAATCTTCAGTTCTTTTCTTCGGTCTGTGACTTAGACATGCACCAGTAGTCCACCAGTCCTTTGTCTTAGCAAGTTCCTCCTTGCTTTGGTGCAGGAGTCTTCTCTACTGCCTTTGCTCTTTGCTGAATGGAAGAGAAAAAAAAAAACCACCAAAATTCGGGAACAACAGCGCTGTCTTGTACCTCCATAACCTGCTCAAGGAACAGCCTCACTTGTAATACAGACCCATAAAAGCTCACAGTGTGTGTGAAGTCAGACCCAAAGCACCAAGCCACTAAAAACTCTCTAGCCCCAGGGAGTTGATGAGTGGTGTTTTGTTCAGATGCCAAGGTATTGTTTTAAAATCACAAACAGAAACCTTCGCAATCCAAGACAGATCTAAATGTTAGCATTATTCACTCCCGTATTGATTGTTCTATGAATTACAGAGACAGGATCAGCAATCTTTGGGCACTAAATCCTGAGTTTAAATCTGATCAACAAATGAGTTTCACATTGTCCCCAGAACACTTCCTGCCCCCACTGTGTGGGTTTATAGCACTCGAATATACCTAGCATCTTGTTTTGAAAAGATAAGTTTTCATAGCAGCAATCAGCAATTTTAAGGAGTCATAAAGCAGATGATATTTTCTTACAGAGCTGTTGCTCAGAATGGGTGCTCTGTAGTTTAATAATGTATAATGATTCTGGCACAGAGAGTAAATCCTTAGCTTTCTTTTGATAGTTCCTGAGCTACTGGAGGTTCTCCTTATTTATGCAAAAGTACATATATTTAAAGTTCAAATAAGTCTCATCGTGACAGATGCAGGGTGCAGAAGTTCAAAGCTGTTCCAGAAATAGACACGGAAAATTCAGTTGAGAAGGCAGTCTTTGCTTCTTACATCTTGAGACAATTAGTCCCATTGGTTCTGGAGCACCCCCGCCCCCAAAGTGAAGACGGGCAAGCACTTTGAAGGAAAGCGTGGCACGGTTGAAAGAGCCTAGGATGATTGATGAGGCTCCGATTCAGTTGCAAGTCTCCTGATTACTGGCTGTGTGGCCTTGGACAAGCCACTTTATTGCTCTGTGGCTCAGTTTTCACATCTGTGAAATGGCAATAGTAATACCTACCTCACAAAGTAATTTGACTATCAAAGAGATGATATGCATTGTAAAACACAATATAATGCACTGTATAAAAACTAATTACTGCAGGCCCTTCTTACCGGTGGATATATGGGATGGATTCCATACCATGTGAAGTAGGTTCCACACCTATTTGTGTTCTATGAAACCGTGGTCTCAGGGAAATCAGTAATACTGGGTTTTAGGATTTGACAGCTTTCTTTCTTTTCTTTTTTTTTTTTTGTGATTTTACGAGACCAGAGTTTCTCTGTGTAGCTTTGGTGCTATCCTGGACCTCACTCTGTAGACCAAGCTGGCCTTGAACTCAGAGATCCGCCCGGCTCTGCCTCCCGAGTGCTGGGATTAAAGGTGTGCGCCACCACCGCCCAGCTTTGACGGCTTTCTTAGGGGCAGACCAATAACTTATATTTACAAGTTCACAGTTTGAAGCAGCATGGTTTTCACTGTCTATATCTTTTTAATTCAACTACAGTCAATGAAATAGCCATTATGATACTTGTTGCCATTTTACGGGATAGAAATATGAAAATAAAAAGACTGATAAAACTCTTCAATCTGACCTAAATGGTAGGGAACAGAACTACATTTGCAGATTCCAAATACCCACCCCCCCTTATCTATCGTATACATTCCAACGTAGTTGATGAAAAATTTTAGAAGTAGACGCTAAACAACTACGAATGTGCAATCGACAGCACGTTGTCAATTTGGCGGTCATTTGGGCTTCAAGGTAAGAGAGCCCTGAGAGAAACAGGAAAGGTCTATGTGATTGTAGTGAGGGAAAGGTGGCATTGTAATCAACAACAATACCTGACCATGACTGTGTGGTGGTCATATCAAGGCCACTACAAAGCTTCAAGACGTCATGGGGGTACCTCAGAAAAGGTGACACCTTCCTCCAGGCTGACAAGGCTGTTGGCTGGCCAACGGCCCTCCAGATCAGACCCAGGACCTGACTGAGGAAGGAGCTGAGTGCCTGGCAGACACTCATGAGCAAACACAGCCGTGGGCCACTGTCACTTGGACACTGGTTTGCTCTTTTTCAGACTATGAAACTCAGCAT
Organism: Peromyscus attwateri; assembly: GCA_902168425.1. Taxonomy (NCBI): domain Eukaryota; kingdom Metazoa; phylum Chordata; class Mammalia; order Rodentia; family Cricetidae; genus Peromyscus; species Peromyscus attwateri. Next base: position 27,316 of record CABHPP010148559.1, read on the forward strand.
CATTCAACACTTCTTAACATCTGAGGACACCTTGCGTTTCCCGGGCCCTTTCTTTTTATGTAAAAACACCCCACTCTTAAAGAGGGAAAAAAACGTAGTTTGGTGCTTCTGAAGGTAAATGACCCATGTTTGCCCTGACACTAGAGCAGGGAGGAGAGAATTGGTTCAAAATAATGTCCAAGTGTTATGTTTCTACTTTTTACTAAGAATCGTTAAGCTGGCTAGAATAGAATTTGGAGCTGGGATTGAGAGAAAGAAGCGTTCTTCAATCTTGTCAAATTTACTCAGCTGCCAGTCAACACAAGTTAACAGTGTCTCAGACCACACCTCTACCCAGGTCCTTTGAGAAGCAGCTGGACAACTGAGTAAAGACTTGGGAAAATCCTAACAGAAGACAGTAGCAACCCCAGCTACCAAAGCACCCATATGGAGTCTCGTGTCTTCCTACAAATCTTCTCTAGGATCTAGGGAGATGGTTCAGTGGATAACAGTGTAAAAGCAAGAGGACCTGAGTTCAAATCCCCAGCATCCTCCTGAAAAGGCAGGCGTGGCTACTTAGTGCTGTGGAATGTTCTGTATGCTCTGAATGTGTTGCTCTGATTGGTTAATAAATAAAGTGCTGATTGGCCAGTAGCCAGGCAGAAAGTGTAGGTGGAACAAAGAGAGAGGAGAATTCTGGGAACAGGAAGGCTGAGTCAGGAGATGCTGCCAGCCTCTGCCATGAGAAGCAACATGTAAGATACCGGTAAGCCACAATCCACGTGGCAAGGTATAGATTTATAGAAATGGGTTAATTTAAAATCTAGGATCTAGTTAGCAAGAAGCCTGAGCCATTAGGCCAAACAGTTTAATTAATATAAGCTTCTGAGTGATTATTTTATAAGTGGGCTGCGGGACTGTGGGAATTTGGCGGGACTCGGAGAGAAACTTTCCAGCTACAAATTGTGCCTATAACCCCAGCATTGGCAGGCTGAGACAGGCAGATTCTGCAAGCTCACAGGTTAGCCAGCCTAGTTGAACCAATGAAAATTCAGTTCAGTGAAAACAAGGAGTGACAGAGGAAGACCTGGCCTCTATATGTATGTGCATGAATACATGCACATGTGCACACACACACAGACACACACACAAACCACACCCGCGTTTTTACTTTAAGCTGATCTTTGCGTTTATTTTAACCTGCTTTCCTTATATAAAATTAATGTATGACTCATCCTGTGATCCCCGACCCCCTAAGGACAGCTGTAACACTCAGATCTGATTTTCCCAGTCATACACTTGGTTGTGCTCTGTGAGAGAGATTGTGAAACTGGGTCCCGCTGAGTAGTATACATGCGAAAGCTACAAGAAGGACAGACAACAGCAAACTAACTTTGGGATTCATTTCTATCAAAGTAAACAATACAGAAAACTAAAATTAAAACATTTACAGAATGCATGGGACTAGAATATATTATTGTATTAAGTGAGAAGCCAAGGGTTCAGAATGACAAGCGTGTTCCTTCTCTATGTGGGTTTTAGCTTCAAATTTTGATACATGTGCATTTATGAGAAAATGGGTGTGTGTGGTCACCAGAGGCATCTAGGGGAGGCCAAGGTGGGGTGATTGAACACACATGATATTAAAGTGAATGGGAGAACATGGGGGCCGAAAAGCTCAAGTGTAGGCGGGGGAGGGGCAAGGGGAGTGTTAACTCAAAGCCAGCACAGGTGGGTATGCCATAAAGGAATCTACAAAGCAAACCCTTACAGACCTGCATCAATGAAGCCCTTACTCCAGTAGGGTTCAACCAGCGCTCTACTGTGTCCTACGCAGCTCCCAGCGGGAATGCTCTATAATGTTCTTCCTGATTTCCTCATATACCAGATACTGTAACAAATGGATTTTAAGATATGAGACAATAAACACAGAAGAAGGATGTGGTATGTGTTACCAAGCTTTGCTATATATGCTTCAGGCTGAACCAGCTAAAACATCCGGGACCCTTTTAGACCCTGTCTTCCTTCCCTGCTTAGTGGTCATCACTCCGTGGACCTTGTATTTATCATTCCTATACATGTGTTAAAGCTCCACATATATTACCATCCATACAGAATATGTACTAGTACTTGTAACTTTATATTAGAGTGGTGCCATATAGCTCGGATCTCATGGCCAGAACTTCTCCCTCAAGGTTGTTTGTTGAGGTTTCTCCACAATGATACCTGCCATTGTAGATAATTTATTTATACAGATTAACACCAGGTTAGCAAAACTTTCTGTAAAGGACCAGATAGTAAGTCAGGTTTTGCAGCCATACAGATTCTGTAGTAATAACTTCATCCTGCTGTCAATTTCAAAAGCAGCCATCCCCAAGTAGACATGGCTATTTTCCAATAAAACTTTATTAATAAGCACTGACATTTGAACTTAATTTCATTTTCATGTCACATATTAGATTTTTTTTCAACCATTTTAAAATGCAGAAGTCATTCTTAACTCCTAAGCCAGACAAAACAAGCGGTGGCAATTTGGCTCCTGTACCATACTGTACTAACCCCACTACTACAGTACACCGTTGTCATGGTTTCTGAATCCACTTCCTTGATATCAGATGCTGATACTGAGATTTCCTTGGTGATCCTCTGCATCACCCACACAATTTAAAGGGAAATTATTTGTGGAACTTATAAAACATTTGTCCTCTACTTTTAGGTCATAGAATGCCATGCACCTTTAACGATCTGACTTAGGCAAAACTTGCTAAATTAATTTTATCTTTTATCTACTTTTGTTTATTTGATCAACACACTTGTTAGTGTTACATTAAAAATCTCTCTGTGAAGGAATTCTTCCTTCTTATTTGGCCAGATCTTCCTTTTATATATTTTAAAGTTATGCAGTCATGGATGTACAAACTGACACTTTCATGTCTTCGTAATGCATTGTTTTTATTATGATGGAGTATGCAATTAGCCCTTTACCTCTTTACCTGTAGCCAGTCTTGCCTTCTCCTAATACCATTTATTATTCCCAGTGGTCCATTATTCCATGTCTTTCTTTTCAAGCTTCGTGTGTGGTATAGTTTGGGGAGTGTCACTTATAAGCAGCATGGCTGTTTTAAAAACACTGCATGGGCAGGTTTAAACGAGTTCTGCTATGGTGGTTAAAGACATGTGCCAGGCTACCTGGGTCCTAGTCTTGACTCCTCCATTCATCTGTGTGTGGTGCTAGGCAAGTTCTTTAATCTCGTTGGATCTCAAGACTGGATTGTTGAGCAGATTGGGTGTTCTAAACACAGGGCCTAGCAGATAGTAAGCGCTCAGTCGTTGTTAGTTATTTTGTTGTTATTGTTGATGTGTCTGGTCTCGTTTATACTGTGGTTTTGTCTTTTCTCTTCATCATTCTTTTGTCTTTGTTTACTCTCTCCTTTTCTATGAAGATTCCCTTTTTACTCCCTCTATGTTTTAAATGATCTATAGATGGCATATCTAATCTAGTCTTTCAGTGGTCACACTTAAAATGTTTATGGTTTATCAAGATGTGTTTGATACACAGTTTGATAAGTATATAGATCAAGTTTTTAATCAATGTAATTAACATTGCTATCACCCTGTTCTATGTTTATCTATTTGGTATCCATTAATTACAGGGCCAGATAATAAGCTATTTGTATTTCCCCTGTGAGCCAGAGGTCAAGTGCCAGGGCCATCACCTTATCGAACGCTCACATACTGATTTAATATCGTCCTGCCCTAAATCAACCATTGCCAGGTTGCAGACATATAGGGGTAATTTCTATGCCCCAAAGCCCACTAGATTTGTTTAAAAGCCAATCTTAGGTGTTCCCCTGCCCTGCCTTGTGTTCCCTACAGATCCCCCAGTAAAGGTTCCGGCCCAGGCTTTCTCTTCCTTCTCCCACCTTCTGACCCAGGCTGATGCTTCCTGGTGTGACCCTGCTTGGCATTCTCTGACCTAGTTTCCTGAGGAAAGAAAAAGAATAAATCTTTTGATAGTGTTGGCATTTCTTCCACAAATCCAAACACTGGCGTAGAAATGTATAACTCCAAAAGGATTTCTCACGGCTCTTTACCTCTCTTTGTATCCCTCCTTCCCCACTGTCTCAGCAAGCACAGGTCTGCTCTCCATTGGTGTACATTTATATTTCTAGAGTTTATTTTCTTGTTGTTTTGAGATGGGGTCTCTACATGTAGCACTGGATGTCCCAAAACTCAACTACACAGACCAGGCTGGCTTTGAACTCGCAGGGATTCACCTGCCTCTGCGTCCCAAGTACTGGAATTCAAGGCACATACCACATGCCTAGTTATATAGAGTTTTATATAAAGAACAGCATACATATTTATTTTTTCAATTATTTCATCTATAAAATTATTCTTAAATCATTCCTGTTGTTATATATATCAAGTTTTTTTTTTCATTTTGATTCTTCTGAGAGCAGTAATAATGGATATATACCAGCTTGTTAATTCAGTCATATGGTGATGGACATTTGGGTTATTTTTAGTTTACAGCTTTTATGAAGGAAGTTTCTATGCATATTCAGGTGTAAATGTTCATGTAAACATATGCTTTCCTTTATCTGTTACAAATAACTAAGAGATGTAACCATTGCATGCTGGGAATAGGTCTACTTTTAAGAAAACCACAATTTTCCAAAGGGAGTTGTCCTACCTGACATTCCTGCTTCCAGTGTGTGAGAACTCCAGCTGCTGTACGACCTCAGCAACATCTGGCCGGTTAATCGTCCTACTTTCAATATTTTTGGTAGATAAATAGTGATAGAATGCTATAATAATACATTGCTATATATTAATATAATATTAACATTATAATAATACATAGTTCTGTTTTTTGAAATAAAAATAATAGCTTCAACACCTAACAGAGAATTGCTTAGCATTTTGGGCTCATCACTATCTGTGCTCTAAAGGTCTGCCCTGGGGCTTCATCTGCCTCTTGCTGAAATAAAACCTTTTGTAATCCTCTTAACGAACAAACTCTCTTCATCTTTATCTGTTTTTATTTTGCTCTGTCTTGAATGATGTCTTGCTGTTACTAAACCCCCTGAAGATACATGTCTTCTACTCCCTTTTGTCGTTGATGTGAACTCCGCTCTAGACCAAGTGTCATACTTTGGTGCAATATCTACTTTTTCTGTCTGGTACCTTTTAAGAATATGTCTGTTTTCACATTCTGTAGCTTCGCTCTGATTTTATCTTTATACTGCTTTATCCCAACCTTCTACTATGTGAGAACTTTGATTTTTTTTTTCCAAGTATTGCTTCTCTGCCTAGCCTTTTCTTTTTCTTTTGGAATTCCTATTACACACTGGGGTTGGCCTGGTCTATCTTCTGTGTCCTCATGTACTTTGTGAACTATATTGTTTCTCTTTCTGTGTTGCACTTTTCATGAATTTCTCAGCATGCTGTCCCAGTTCACCAATGATGCATTTCACCACACCCACCCCAGAATCTGAGAAAAAAGTTTTTTTTTTAAATCCAGCCAACTCCTGTCCAGTATTCAGTACACAGAAATTGTATGTTAAATGTTTCCTAATTAAATAGCACAAATAGCTCACATGTTTGATCATTTCATTCTTGTTTAAAACTATATGTTTGCAATTTGACTTTTAAATCAACATATAGCAATATTCTGTCGACAAACATCTTTGTTTTGATGCGGCTTTGTTGTGCATGGCCCCCTCTCATTTAGAAAACGTTTTGGGACCTCCTAGAAATTTTGGATTCTTCTAACATTTAGTTTCTATTTCTCTGTGTTTTGTAATGCTTTGGCCGTAAAATCTGTTTGTCACTGAGGTAAGAGTGTCTCTGTTTTGCTTCCTAGGCCGCGTTGGTTGATGCCTAACATTTCTTGTACAAAGTGGTGCGGAGCTAGATGGAGGGTATTGGCCTGGCAAGTGCGCTGTGGTCATCCACGACGGGATGTTGCAAAGTTCTCTCTTTCAGACAACACTGAGATCCCTTCTCTTTCGCCCAGCTCCGCTCTGGTGTGAATTTATGAGTTCAGGATTCACAAAGCACATGAGAGGACTCCAGGATCCTTTAAACATATAAGGATGTCGGGTCACTTGGCACAACCAGTTAAACCAGTGCAATCCTATAAAATGGTCACAGCTGGTGGAGTCCAGAGATCAGAAAGGGCCACCAGCTGGCTGGGTCAGACCTTCCACGATGAGCCCAAATCTCAATTGTCTTCTCTCGTCTCTGCAGAGAGGTGGAGCGTGCACCAATACTTTGATAGCGATTTTGACTATTTGTGGGCAGCAACTGTTCTCGTCTTACACATTCAGCTGTCCGTGTCAAGTCGGGAAAAATTTCTATTACGGTTCAGCTTTTCTCTTGGTTCCTGCCTTGATCCTCCTGATCGCCGGCTATGCTCTAAGGGGCCAGATGTGGACAGTTGCCAGCGAATACTGCTGCTGCAGCTGTACCCCTCCCTACCGGAGAAGCAGCCCTCTGGAGAGGAGGCTGGCCTGCCTCATGTTCTTCAACATCACCGGGAGGGCGCTGGTGGCTCCGCTGACGTGGCTGACGGTGACCCTGCTGACAGGCACCTACTATGAATGTGCGGCGAGTGAATTTGCCTCCGTGGACCAGTACCCGATGTTTGCTAATGTCTCGGCCAGCAAACGGGAAGAGATCCTAGCTGGATTTCCATGCTACACGTCAGCTCCTTCTGATGTCATTCCAGTAAGAGATGAAGTAGCTCTTCTGCACAGGTACCAGTCACAAGTAAGTTTATGACTTTTTTTTTTCTGTCGTACTATTCCAAACTTATTACGGTTCCTGTGAACCTATCTCATGCCCGCTGTTGCTCATATTATCTGACTACAGAGCACAGGTTAGATCCCATGCATCTGGGTGAATTCTACTGGATAGCTGCATGCACACAGTTAGGATGCTGGGAGTCAGTAGGCCTGCTTATCTCCTGGTGCTTTACCATTTAGTAACTGACAAGTTTGTTATTAAGTTGTACAACTGCTCAGTGCTTCACTTTCCTGAGCTGTGAAAGGAAGATAATCATAGAATCTGTCACCTAAATGGTTGTGAATGAGAAAATTAACTAATACATTTAAAGAGCTCACGACTGTGCCTAGACTCAGTTAAAATAATGACTGTCAATATTATTATAAATATCGTAAGTATTATCAGAATAGTGCTATATTACTAAATCTCATTGTTCTGTGTTTTCACCTTTATGTTCTTCTATATTAGGAATCTCTTCTGAAATTACAGGAAGCTCAATTATGCTTTTAAAATCTCCAGTGATGGCTCTAAATATCATCTTCATGGACAAATTAGTGTCAGGGAGTGGGATGGGATAGGAGGAAGACACAAGCCTGCAATACTTTGAGGTTCAATTTCAGAAGTGTAATTTTTCATTTTGGCAAGAAAAAGCCATCACCTTCTCTAAGGGATGAGTTAAAATGTATTTTCCAAGCACGTATCATAAAAGCGTCTTCTGTCTTAAAGTCCTAATTGCAAAGGCGTCCGTGGCTTTTGACCTGCTATCCTTCAGTTATTTAGATACTGTTCGGTTAGAAAAACTACAGTCAAGACCTGGAATCCGGAAATGCTGCAGTAACACTCAATTGAAGAAAAATCAGAAAATTTCCATTAAGATATACTTTGTCACAATTGTTTTTTGTTTTGGGGTTTTCTTTTGTTGTTGTTGTTTGTTTTGACTAGTGGCAAAACCAGCTCAGCCAGAGGAGCTTGAGAAAGCTCGTAGGAGAAAGGTCAGATGCAGAGGAGAATTGCACTGCCCACCTGTGACTGGATCCTGTTAGCATTCCTAAAAGCTCGTCTTCTTTATTTTACCTACCAGTTGCTGAATGTTTTTTAAAGAATGATACAAAAAGGAACAAAAAGATTCTAAGAAAAAAAAAAGTCAGTGTTTCAAAAGCAGTTACTAAGTAGTCAAAATAAAGCTAGTTCATCTAAAAAAGGAAAACAATAAGGAGCTTCAAGGTATAGCCTATAGTTGTTTGCTGACTTCTTTGGTTGCAAAAGATAAGGGGAATGCAGGAAGACATGTCTGTGAGTACTTCGTAGCAGATCGCTGAAGACATCTTGGGAGGCTGCCATTAGTACCTACGACAGCATCATTATCAAATATTAATTAAGCCCCCAACAAATGCCTGGGTCTGTACCTAATGATTGGGAAGCAAGATCGGGGTTATAAGCAAAGGACAAGGTTTTAGCATTTTATATAAGGGTAATTGGTGGTTTATAGCGTCTATCGCTTCAAGGACAGTACTTAGAATCCATCCCACATGAACAGGTCAAATTCCTTTGTAATATGAGGGCTCCACTGAAATGGCTTGACCTGTCCTTCCCTCGTGGTTATTCCCACATCAAATGACCATCACTGTATATTATATATTTTATATTTATTATATTATTTTATATTATATATTAAAAACAAAAACAAAGACCCACATTTTAGTTCCGAGGTTTGTAGGACTCCCTCCTACCATGACTGTTTCTTGAATATTTGCTGTATTGATTGATGCTTGAGTCTACTAATTATATTCCTACTAATTATGTGTAGATGCTGGGCTGGATTTTGCTCATTGTGGCAACCATTGCTCTTCTGGTCTCCAGCTGTCTGTCAAGATGCTGCTCTCCCCTCACCTCTATGCAGCATCACTACTGGACCAAGCACCTCCAGAATGAGAGAGCGCTCTTTGAACAAGCTGCAGAGGAGCACTCGCGGCTTCTCATCAGACATCGCATCAAGAAAGTGTTTGGGTTCATTCCTGGGAGTGAAGACATCAAACATATCCGTATTCCTTCGTGCCAGGACTGGAGAGAGATTTCCATACCCAATATTCTATGTGTGGGTGACACCTCCCAGGGTCCCTATAGCTTCCTCGGAGACAGGGTGGTTGAGGAACATGAGGAAGACAGACAAGAAGGTATTGAAATGAAGCCTTGAGAGCTGCACCTTTCAAAGTTCAGGGTGCTTGATCTCCTGATGCTAGAGTTTCAGGGCAACCTCTTCCTTTGCTATCATCTCTCTGACACTTACTTACAGAAGTCCATCCAAAATCTTATTTCCAAAATCCATTTATAGAGAGACAACCTCCCCATACTTATGAAGTCTCATCATGTGTTCATAATGACTAGTGTGTCATGTTGGTCCATTTTAAATGGGTACGGAATTTTAAGTCATGTCAAATTGGAATTCAGTTATGTTACTGGGTAGCTGTGTGAAAATCAATACTTCTGAGTATTATTTTGTCATATGTCCATATTAGCTACCTCAGAGAGCTGTTGAGAAGGTCAGGAAACACTTATACTATGCTTTTCATATGATGAATGCAAGCCAAAATCACTTCCATCCCTCCTCTCTGAATTATGTCTTCTATCACTGTCTTCCCTCACTCTAATTTTTGCTTTACTCCTCGTCTTCATTTAGATGATACATTTTATTACCTTCTCCTCTTTCCTCACATCTGAATATGTAGCTGACTAGAGGGGAAGGTAGAATAAGATGGCATTTCTGAAGCGGTAACGGTGAGGAAGGTTTTGAGTGTCGCCCTGTGCTCAGGGAAGAGGACACACCATCATGTTATCATTAGTTTTATGCTATTCCCAGCATCACAGCAGAGGTGTCTGTAAGACAACTTCTTACAAAGTTTATCCTAAAAGTGTCCCCTCTCTGCTCCACACCAGGGGTCCCCCCGCTGTGTCCTTTCCTTGCCAAATTTTTCCTTTATGCTCAAAATCTATTTGAGGAACTAAAGCGTGAAGTACAACTTCTAGTTGTCTCTAGAACTCAGAGCTGCGGGGGTGGTGGTGGTGCTGGAAATATGGCTCACTGGTAAGAGCAAATACTGCTCCTTCGGAGGACCTGAGTTTGGCTCTCAGTACCCACGTCAGGCAGCTCACACTGTCTGAAATTCCAGATCCAGGGTATCTAGTGCCTCCGCCCTCCATAGGTACCTGCCTCACAGGACCGTAACCCCACAGAGACACACACATGAGCACAATTTTAAAAATAAGTAAATAGAACCTGGGGGAGGGGCCAGCTTTTCTCTGTCAGGCTTTGCTAAAGGCAACCTCTAACATCTGACATCTTCTAGCGTATCTTGATCAGGGTTGCTTCAAACCTGATTTCTGCCGTGTTCGCTTAAGTACCTGGTTCATTGAACCACAGAGAGATCTGGAAGCTTTTGTTCATTCACTTCTTTAGCCAAAATGATTTTTGATTGCCAGTGAACCAACAGCCAATGGCCAGTTTGGCCTCCAAGGAGATCAAAATAACTGGATTGCTTGAAATGCCACCCATTTCTTAGTAATAAGTCTGTATACAATTATGGAGGATTATGTTTTATGTCAAATTCTGGGTACTTTGGCTTGATAGAAACAAAATGCCTTTGCAGGTATTTCCCCTATAGAAGATTGCTGAGTATACCCCTGTGCTAGGTCAGGAGAGTGCCCTGTCCTCACCAGTACCACCATCAACCTTACCAAAGTCGGACCATCTCACTGGGGGCCTAACTCTAATTTTAAAGAAAAATTAATGATACCCTACCTTCTGGAAGGCAAGGAACTGAATCAAATGAATTATTGAAGTCCCTTCCTAGTCTGATAGAATGTTTATGCTTATTGTTATACAGAGGAATTAATGTGTATAGACTTTTCTGGAATGATAGTAGACTCATGTTGCTTATTCACCAAGTTGAATCTTTAGCGTTCTCTAAAAACACCTACTAGCATTCTACTTTTGAAAGAGCATTCCAAGGGGTCTGGGAAAGCTGACTCTACCTTGTCAACTAATTGTGTGCTCAGTGATGATATAATGTTACAAAAGCAATTTTGAAAACAAAGATGATATATGTTGTGAAAGGCCACGCTGGGTCTAGTTCCCTCGAATGCCAAAGTTAGTAAATATGGAAGGCATTATCTATTTTATTCTCAAAATTCTCTCAAAGCTCTAGAATTTCCAGTCTCCACAGATACAAGAGGTTTTGAACTTCCTCTGTTCTGGGACTCCCTAGATAACGAATCATTTTCACCATATTCAGAATTAGTCTATTAGTTTTCAGGACCTTTACCTTGAAAAGAGACTCTTCAGTAAGGTTTTCAATTAACCGCACAACCAAGGAATGTATGAAGTTGAGTGCTACCTCACCAGGAAGTTTAACAGTTGCCTATGACAACACCAGGAAACAGCCTGGGCTGCCTTTTGAAGCCCTTTCTACATCAAACTCAGAGCATGACATAGAAAGTCTACCTTCTGGGCCAGTGAAGCGTGATCATGGCTTTGGGTAAAAGGAGACGGAGAAATTCTCATCTACACAGCTTCAAAGAATTCTTAGCATCTATATGAACATTTGAAGTATATATTCTTGGGATTTCATTGTACTGTGTATCATCCACACACACTTTTGGTGTATTCTTTTGTTCCATAGCTAGTTAGGTAAAACTTTTTTTCATTAAAAACATGGCACTTCCTCCCCTTTATGCTTAATGGATTTATGTAATTATAAAACATGTAATTAAAATCAATTATATGTGCTAACACACCTTGTATTTTGCTGCCAAGTGACTCTGGCTTGGCAGAGAGAGACTTGCTGATTCTGCTTTGTCAACCCCACTCACTACTCCACCAGGATTCAGATCACCTCCTTCCCAAAGGTCAGCGACGACGGCAGATCCTGATTCCTTTATGTCATCGACGCTGATCTGTAGGGAACTTACTTACAGGTTGTCATCCTCCGGTTTCTGTGCTCTGTGCTCATTTCCAGCTGTATTTTTGTTTAAAAATTCAAACTAATGATTGTTAATTAGAAACGGCAGTGTGGAGGCTCAACATTGAGGAGAGCTTGGTGATCCTCCAGAGGATCAGCATTCTGTTCCCAGCACCTGCACGTGGTAGTTTATAACTACTAAACCCAGGGGATCCATCACCCTCTGCTGCTCTCCTCTCGCTCCTGTACAAATATGACCCACGTATGCACATGGACGCGCACACACACACACACACACACACACACACACACACACGAATATTTTTAAAACACAAGAAAAAAGAAACGCCTGTGAGAATTTACTGTTCCCCTTACCTCCAGTTTGTACTAAAAGGCGAGCACGTTAGCATTCACATTTTGAAATAACATGACCGATGAAAGGCTTTCTGAATGCAGAGTGCATATACATTTGCTATCTCAAAACATGCCAGGTATAGAGACACAATTTTAGTTTCCAAATGCAGCATACCACAATTTAGATATGGTCAAGAGAGAGGGGCAGGCTTGGGGGAAGACAGATTTAAAACTAGTCGTGTGAGCGGAAGGTGACCTGGATGGTAACAAGTGCACAAATGGGACTTCTGAACGGAACAACGGATGGTGGTCCTAGATAGACAAGCCACGGATGGTGGTCCTAGATAGACAAGCCACAGTATTCTTGGTCTAAATCATGTGTGCGCTAAGCTCAAGACTGATAAAGCTTCTTTAAAGTCAGTGTATGGGGAGTCTACAGCGTTCACGTATGGTTTCCTCTGTTGCCATCTAGTGGTTTACACGAGCATATGCACCTATGTGTACTAGGTGGCGGCAGTACAAACTGAGCATTAAAAAAAATAAAAAATAAAAAAAAATAAACTATGAAGTGCTCCAAAATTTGAAACATTTAAAACAGCAACGTGATGGATTAGGAATGCCCAGTCAGCAATTCTACATAACTATTCCAAACCTGAAAAAAAAACCCTCTGACATCTGAAGCTCTTCAGATCTCAAGCATTCTGAATAATCGATGGCCCAACTTCAGGAGAGGAGAGGAGCTCACGACATTCACCATGTGCCAGTGACTTGTAACTATGACAAATGGGTCCGCATATTAGGGAACAGCTTCACAAAACGACATTAAATAATGCGAGGGTTGACCGATTTTTTTTTTAAAGTCTTACACGAACAGAGTACGTTCCTATATGTACAATTCTTTTACTAGGTGACAAGTAATTCATCGGTCTTCGGAATCCAGCCTGTTTGACACTCACAGTGTCACTTTCCCTATTTTATTAATGAAAGAGTTGAGACACTCAGAGGTCAAGAAATTGTGCGGAAGGTCACATCACTTTATGCGGGGAAGGCAGAATGCAGCCCAGCCATCTGACTTCCAGGCCTGCATTCCGTAGTGCTGAGCTGTGCAGCAAGGGACGAAGCTCATTGGTCCTTCTCAAGTCTTGTAGGTGTGCCCAGTCACCTCACACTCACCCTGGGGTCCAAGAAGAAGGTGCAATATCACATTTGAGACCCCCCCCTTTTCCACCCAAACCTCACCTGCATACATAAAGGTTCACTGCCAAGGCACTGTGTTTTTCTTCCTAAAGTGACTTCTTCATACCTCCTGGCAACTCTGTATGAACTACACAGTAGCCAGCAACAATGATTCCACCATTCCCAGAGTAATCACAAGCCTGTCCTAGAGTCCCAGGTTCTCTCTCTGTGTCTCTCT
>CABHPP010148560.1:0-28405 GCA_902168425.1 Peromyscus attwateri
TGTGATGAATATGTAATGCCCTTCTTGATCTCTTTTGATTGATTTTAGTTTGAAGTCTATTTTGTTGGATATCAGGATGGCTACACCCGCTTGTTTCTTAAGACCGTTTGATTGGAAAGTCTTTTCCCAGCCTTTTATTCTTAGGTAGTGTCTGTCTTTGTATTTGAGGTGTGTTTTTTGTATGCAACAGAAAGATGGATCCTGCTTTCGTATCCATTATGTAAGCCTGTGTCTTTTTATAGGCGAATTAAGTCCATTGATATTAAGAGATATTAATGACCAGTGATTGTTCATTCCTGTTATTTTTTGGTGGTAGTGTGTCTGTACTTCTTATCTTTGGGGTTTACTGCTGTGGGGTTATCTATTGCCTGTGTTTTCAAGGGTGTATCTGACTTCCTTGGGCTGGAATTTTCCTTCTAGTGCTTTCTGTAGGGCTGGGTTTGTGGATAAGTATTGTTTAAATCTGGCTTTGTCTTGGAATGTCTTATTCACTCCATCTATGATGATTGAAAGTTTTGCTGTGTATATTAGTCTAGGCTGGCATCCATGGTCTCTTAGTGTCTGCATTACATCTGTCCATGTTCTTCTGGCTTTCAAAGTCTCCATTGAGAAATCAGGTGTTATTCTGATGGGTTTGCCTTTATAGGTCACTTTGCCTTTTTCCTTTGCTGCTCTTAATATTCTTTCTTTATTCTGTATGTTTAGTTGTTTAAATATTATGTGGCGAGGGGACTTTTTTTGGGGGTCTAGTCTGTTTGGTGTTCTATAGGCTTCTTGTATCTTCATTGGCATTTCCTTCTTTAAGTTGGGAAAGTTTTCTTCTATGATCTTGTTGAATATATTTTCCGCACCTTTAAGTTGGTATTCTTCTCCTTCTTCTATCCCTATTATTCGCAGGTTTGGTCTTTTCATGGTGTCCCAGATTTCTTGGACATTTTGGGTCATGACTTTGTTGGCTTTAGTGTTTTCTTTGACTGATGAATCTATTTCTTCTACCAGATCTTCAACGCCAGAGATCCTCTCTTCCATCTCTTGCATTCTGTTGGTTATACTTGCATCTGAAGTTCCTGATCGTTTACTTAGATTTTCTATTTCCAGCATTCCCTCTGTTTGTGTCTTCTTCATTTTTTTCTATTTCCCTTTGCAGGTCTTGGACCTGTTTCATTGCTTTTTCATGACTTTCTCTCAGAGCTTTATTGTTTTCTTCCAGGACTTTATTGTTTTCTTCTACTTTAATTGTCCTTTCCTCTAGGTTTTTACAGCGTTCTTGCCATTTTTTGTCTGTTCCTCTATATAAGCCTCTACCTTCTTCATGATGTTATTCATAAGGCTGTTTTCTTCTGCTTCTTCCAATTTTTGATGATCAGCTCTAGATGTTGGAGGAGGGCTAGGTTCTGGTGATGCTGTATTGCTCTTCATTTTGTTGTATGTACTTCTGCCTAGACGTCTGCCCATCTCCTTGTGTTCGATCTTGGTCTTATCAGCGCACTTGGTGGAGAAAGAGCTGACAGATTCGGGAAGTCCTCTCTTTTGTCTAGATGGGACTCTCTTCTCCAAATGGGAAGTGCGAGGCAGGTTGGGAGCTCTTGTTCAGATGGGAAGGCCGAAGCAGGATGGGAGCTATTGTCCGGATGGGAAGTCCGAGGCAAGATGGCAGCTCTTGTTCAGAAAAGAAGTCTCTTGTCCAGAAGGGAAGTCCGGGGCAGGATGGGAGCTTTGTCCAGAAGGGAAGTTGGGGCATGATGGGAGCTTTGTCCAGCAGGGAAATCCGTCCGGGGCAGGATGGGAGCTGGAGGCCTGTCTCTAAGTCTCAGGAAGTGGCAGGGGTCTCCGGGGATGATGGACTTGGGGGCAGGGCTTGGAGACTGCAGGGGATCTTTGTCCAGAAGGGAAGTCCATCTGGGGCAGGATGGGAGCTGGGGGCCGGTCTCTAAGTCTCAGGAAGTGGCGGGGGTCTCTGGGGGTGATGGACTTGGGGGCAGGGCTTGGAGACTGCAGGGAATCTTGGAGAAGGGGGGCCTTCCCGGTAGGGGTGGGGGTAGAAGGGAGCCTGCCCGCTGGCCAGAACTTGGGGCCAAGGTGCGCAGGTCTTGCCAGGAGTGGCTGGTGCCCAGGGACAGGATCTAGGGTGAGGGCAGGCACTCACCTTTGTCCAGAAGGGAATCCGGGGCAGGATGGGAGCTGGGGCCCGGTCTCTAAGTCTCAGGAAGTGGCAGGGGTCTCTGGGGATGATGGACTTGGGGGCAGGGCTTGGAGACTGCAGGGGATCTTGGAGAAGGGGGCCCTTCCCGGTAGGGGTGGGGGTAGAAGTGAGCCTGCCCGCTGGCCAGAACTTGGGGCCAAGGTGTGCAAGTATTGCCAGGGGTGGCTGGCGCCCAGGGACGGGATCTAGGGTGAGGGCTGGCACTCACCTTTGTCAGGAAGGGAAGTCCGTCCAGGGCAGGATGGGAGCTGGGGGCCAGTCTCTCCACTTTCATACTTTATAATCAACTCTTTCCTCTTCCCTTCATACAGTGGTAAATGGATCATGGTTTGAGCACACACGTGCCTGGCTGTCCATGAGAAAAAAGGAAAACTTCCTGCTACTGAGCTACGAAGACATGAAACAGGTAGCTTTAATTCTTATAGCAATCACTAAGATTCTCACAAAGTCACACCATGCAGCACCCCACATTCCTCAGTATCCCCATGTCATTGTTAGGCTAATGAAGAGTCAATAAAACTGAGATTATGCTCCATGTCCTTTATTGCCCTGCATCTGGCACTTTCTCTCTAGCCTCTTAGTCAATCACCCACAACTTCTTTACCCTATTCCATTCTGGAGTAGCTCACACTTGCACTATAGGTTTTTAATTCTGTCTATGCAATGCATTCAATACACCTAATAACCCAGTGGTCAATGGGGAATGGGTAAAGTGGTGTCATTTCACTGTTGAACCCAAATGTATGTCATCTCCCCTTGATGGTAAGAAGAGTGACAAAGGCAGGAAATCCATCTGTGAATCCTGGGAGAGTACAAGAGCTGAAGTCACATGAAGAGGACTGAGTGATACTCACATCTGACTAGACATGTACAGGATGAAGTCTGTCAGGGAGGACTGTATCCTGTGCTCTGCAGTACAGAGGATTCTACATGATGGGCTAGAATACACTGGAGATTTCAAACTCTTTGTAGATAGAATCTAAAATTTTGAACATTTAGTAATGTCATATTGGTAAATAGACTGATAGGCCACATCCTTATCAGATCATTGCAGCTTTCATTTCATTGAAATGCCCCACAGAAGGTTATCAGTATGACTAAGTACTGTGCATATGTCTCAAACATCTATTTTAATAAATTAAAAAATATCTTGGCAAGGTGTCACATGAGTATAAAACCAGCACTGAGAGAGAGGGTCAGATTCAAGAGTACTAGGTTATCCTTGTTTGTAAGGTGGGTTTGAGGTCAACCTTGGCTATAAGAGATGTTGTTTCAAAAGATCATTAATTAAAATACTTTTAAGTTCATTTGTGCATTTTATTTTCATTTAGCTAAAAAATACTCTCTCTAATGATGGACACATAATAATGACAGGAAGCACATAAGTACAAACATATTATCATATGATCAGCAATTCAAAAGTTTAAGTACTTTTGAAGTTATACGTGAAAAGTTGCCATCATTTACAAAGCACAGAAAAAGATATCAATTGTAATTTTTACTGAACAAGCACAAAAGTGCTACTCTGTCAGACAAAACACTTGCCCATCCTTAGAACAATTCAAAAATTTAGTTAAAGATTAGAGGAAGCAGTCTTACAGCCACTGTTTACTTTTAAAATAAAAAACATTGAACTTCAACTAAATAAAAGCCCCTGCACATGCACAAAAACAAACAAAAAAACAAAAAAAAAACAAAAAAAATGTTGTGGTATTCCCCAAAATATTGTGCACGCTAATAAACTTATCTGGGTCCAGAGAATAGAACAGCCACAATATTAAACATAGAGGATAGGTAGTGGTAGCACACACCTTTAGTCCTAGCATTCCAGAGGCAGAGATCTACCTGGATCTCTGTGTGTTCAAGGATACAGCCAAGCATGGTGACTCATGCCTTTAATTCCAGAAAGTGAGCCTTTAATCCCAGGGAGTGATGGCAGAAAGCAGAGAGGTATATAAGGCGTGAAGATCAGAAACTAGAAGCTTTTGGCTGATTAAGATTTTAGGATTTTGAGTAGCAGTTCAGCTGAGATTCATTCTGGATGAGGACTCAGAGGCTTCCAGTCTGAGGAAACAGGATCATCGGAGGAACTGGCAAGGTGAGGTAGCTGTGGCTTGTTCTGCTTCTCTGATTTTCCAGCATTCACCCCAATACCTGGCTCCCAGGTTTGTTTTTATTAATAAGACTCTTTAAGATTCATGCTACAACTGGCGCCCAAAGTGGGGCTAGACTGGGATTAAAGTCTCATTTTCTGGGATTAAAGGCATGAGTCACCATGCTTGGCTGTATCCTTGAACACACAGTGTTCCAGGTAGATCTCTGTCTCTGGAATGCTAATATTAAAGGCATGTACTACCACTGCCTATCCTCTATGTTTAATATTGTGGCTCTTCTATTCTCTGACCCCAGATAAGTTTATTAGCATGTACAACACCACTACACACAAAAAACCCTGTAAAGCCTATTATATGTTGGTCAACTACTCTTTCATATGAAGACTTCACTGAAGTCATTGATATATCCAGTGTCACTTCATTGGGAAACTGATTTTCCCTTTCCTAGCACGTATAAATGACATTTCAGTCATTAACCTTTACTCTAGCGGCTCGATTTCCATTCATTAATTAAAAAAATACAACGAAATGAAGCACAATATGATGAAATAATATTATCCCCTCAGAGTTGGACAAGACAAACCAACAGAAGGAAAACAGCACAAGAGAAGGCACAAGCAGAGACCCACATGCTAGGATATCCAGGAAGACCACAAAATCACTAAACCATAGGCCCTAACATATAAGCAGAGGATTGGTGCAGACTGGTGTGGCACTGTGCACACTGCTCCAGTCTGTGGGTTCATTTGAGCTTTTCTTATATTGTTGTGGATGGTCATGTTTTCTTAGTTTCCCCCTTTTCTATGGCGCTAACACTCTTTCTTCTTCTTCTTCTGAAGAGTTATCTGAGCTCCAAAGTGAGAGGTTTGGTGGAAACATACCATTTAGGGCTGATTGTTTAAAAGTATCTCAAACTTTATGTGTTCTCTGTCTGTGGATCTCTATTTTTGTTCCTGACTGCTTTGGGAGAAAACGTCTCTGATGATGGCTGTGCAAGGCACTAATCTGAGCACAGCAGAACACCATCTGGAGTCATTTTGTCACTAATTTTTCAGACCAGTATTACTTGGTTTTACCAGAGGTCCCCAGGCTATCTAGACTCTGGTCACCAGAGCAGTGTCAGCTCTGTGTTCCATCTCATAGAGTGGGCCTTAAGTAAAATCATATATTGGTTACTCCCATGAGCTTTGTGGCATCATTGCCCTAGCATATCTTGTAAGTAGGACTATGTAAATGGAAGTTTCCTGTCCCAACTACCTGGTCACAAATAACTACCTCAGAGGCTGAATGTGAGTCAGTCAGCTGTTTGTTTGTTTGTTTTGTTTTTCAAGACAGGGTTTCTCTGTGTAGTTTTGGTGCCTGTCCTGGATCTCACTCTGTAGACTCAGAGATCCACCTGGCTCTGCCTCTTGAGTGCTGGAATTAAAGGCATGCGCCACCACCGCCCGGCTTGAGTTAGTCAGCTTTTTATTAACCAGTGTGAGTAATACATATTCATGTTATATAAAAAGATTGTTATACAGAATATTCCCCTTTTTGTCTCATAAAAAGTAGTAAACAAAAAGTAATATCTTAACCTTAATATAGTAAAACTATATACAACTAAAACACTTATGAAGTAAGAATTACTGTAACAATATTTAACCCATTTATATTTGGCAAAATTGGAGAAAATACTTATCTATCTTATCTTGTCTTTTCTAAAGTTTTGTATCAAATTTCCTTCCTATTATAATTAAGGGAAACTATAATTCTAAGTATTTAGTCTGTAACTCCATAAAAAAAACCTAGAAAGCTGAAAAGTTACCTAATAACAGGGACATCAGGTTGCCTGGACAGTCACCCAAAGCTTGGCTGTAATATTGGGGCATCCAAATGTGACCTACAGGCCAAGCATATCTGACAGACTTTCCTGTGAAGCAGAGAATTTTGAAGTCCTACACTGTCTTGGCAAAATTCAGCAGTCACCTTTCTTGTATCTTGCTGGTACAGTTTAAAGAGTAACTGTCAGCAATTAAGGCAAAGGCAGTTTCTTTGCCCCCATGGCTTACTTTTGCCATAAAGAAAACAAACTCCATATATAGTTTCTTCAATACCCATCATGCTCTTTGAAGTAACTGGTGATGCCAGGAGCAGACATGTCTCACTAAATCAAGAAACATCTAAGTTCTTAAAACATTTTAAATGCCATATTCTGTAGGTCTTTGAAGTGTTTGAAGATTGCCTATCTATCTGAAATATATCTCTGTATGCCTAGAAGACCTAAATAACATGACTGTATGTTTGCTATTATAGATGACTATTAATCTGTACTTAACTATATATTACATTTTTAAATGAGATGCATAAACATAATACCTGAAATTAGAGTAGAGTTACATACAATATAACAAAATTAACTTTAAAATTGTATCAATAAACCAAAATCCATACCAGTGTAAAATACATAGGATTAATACTTGATTTTTGGATTGAAGTGGATTTAATAATCTAGCATTTTATCCTATCATTTCTATACCCCCTTTTTCTTTTCAGAACAAGATTCCTGAATCTAATCTCCTTTGTTTAGCTGTTTTTGTTCTGACCATTATGTATAACAACTTGTAACCAGCCCCCCTACATCATGTCAAACATTCATAATTTATTTTCGGGAATGTGGGTGTATTTCTCTAGATTACTTCCTGTTGGTTACAGGAGCTAGTAATCTTTTGGGGACCCTGAGAAAATTTAGGATTATGGCCAAGTCCTGACTGAAGTACTCTGTGAGGCTGGATCATCTCAGCCAGCAGCCTTGAAGTTGTTCTGATGCAGAACTCAGAGTGAACTGTAACAGAGGCGCTCTCAAACCTCCATATATATATATATATATATATATATATATATATATATATATATATATTTATATTTATATACACTTTTTTTCTCTCTTCCAAGCTGATGAATATTTTGAAATACAATGTAACCCATTTAGAGGCTTGCTTTGTCTGAAAATGTTCCTTACTGCATATCTATAAACTTTTCTGTCTGCATGAACAAGAAAAACTGCTATATAAGTTAGATCTGTAGATGAAATTCTGAACAGTCTTATTAAATAAGAAACACAGAGCCAAATGCAGAGTTAAAAGCCCAAAAGACCAGAGCACTAGCAAAACCTTTAGCTTACCAGTCGCTGTCATCCTTCTCCTGAGAGAGACCTTCTCCTGTGTGACCCAACTTTTTATTGCCTTTCTGTTCTACCTTCTCATTGGCTTTAAACCCAACCACATGATTTCTTCATCACTGCCTGTCTATACAGAACTCCATGTGTCTATGGTTCATACTGAGATTAAAGGATCAGGTCACCACTTGGCGTGTCCTTGAACACACAGAAACTCTGCCTGCCATGTGATTGGATTAAGGTTGTGTGCCACCACTGACTTCTGCTAAATGGCTTGCTTTTAGCTCTGACCCCCAGGCAACTTTATTAACATACAAATAAAATCACATTTCAGCACAAATAAAATATCACCTTATAGATCACAGCATGCTGGTGCTAGCTCCTCTACCTCTGTTCCCCGACAGTCTAGTCTCATGGCAGAGGCATGTTTACCATCAGCATTGGAAACCATGTTTACTTCCTGATCTCTAGGAAATTTGTAGATCTATGCTACCACAGAGTAGCATGTTGCCAGCTGCTCAAAAACACCATGTAAGTGTTTGGAAGTAGGGCCTCTTAAAAGAGCCATTGCCCATTTTTGCCACTAGCACCAAGCCACAAAGCCATCTCTTGAAGGAGCCAGGCCTCTGCTCACTGCCAGCAAACAGAGCCCACCGGAGAAAAAGTCACTACCAAAAAGCAATGCTTGACTACATTCTTGTGTGTCTAGTATCCTTTTTTAAGCTTTTTCAGGTTTTATGTGAAAATTTTGGCCACACATTGGAATGCCATATGTAAAGGGACATTTCCTATCCCAACTGCCTAGTCCCAAAATGCAGAATCAGAGGATGAATATGTATTGTAAATCCTTAGCTGATAGTGTAGGCTTGTTACCAACTCAATCTTATATTTAAATAAAGCCATTTCTATTAATCTTTGTAATGCCTAGTGGCTCGTGGCTTTACATGTCCTCTAGAATGACTTGCTTCCTGATCAGCTGGCTGGCATCCCTCCTGACTCCACTCTTATTCATCCTATCATTCTCAGTTTTCCTTTCCCATCTAACCTCCTGCCTGGCTACCTGCCTGTCACCTTTTTATTAACCAAGGTGAGTAATACATATTCTTAATGTAGAAAAGGATTGCTCCACAGCAAACACCTTTGTAGATCAAAGGATTTGTGGCTGGCTTCATGTTACCATTTCTCTTTTGATAGTGTGAAAATTACATTCTAGTAACACAAATGCTAGGAAGTAGAGATGAAAGCTCTATGTAGTCGCCATCCTAGCATCTCCATGTTAAATGAGTTATAAAGGTGTTGACTTCAACAACAGTGCCTTGCTGTCAGTTTGTGAAGAGCAACCTATAGCCTGTGTTGTTAGGGGTTCCCATGAGGTCTCTTTAGCCAACAGCTCAATTAGATATAAACCAATCACAGTAATAAAAAAAATCCTTTGGTGACAAGAGATGGCCATTTGGAATACCATCTCCCCCATTATTAGGTCATATTATTTAGATGGTCCTCATATGTATGTATACTGTGTTAGGTTGCATATGTTCCCTCAAATGCCCCTTAATTTTAGCTGTGACTCCCCCATATTCCCTCCTCCAACTCTTTCTCCTTTTACTCTCTCCACTTGATTCTACTGTTCCAGCACTTACCGTTTCATCCACAATTTGCCCTTTATGTTTATAATTTTTTATAATTATTATATGCTAAGGGAACTTTCTTTCCTGATTCACTCTGGTGTTCTGTTTGCTTCTTTTACTTTGATAGTCATGTCTTTAGGTTAGAGAAATTTTTTCTATGATTTTGTTGAAAATATTTTCTGCACCTTTGACCTGTGTTTTCTTCTTCCTCTATTTTTAATTTTATACTTGTACTTTTCATAGGGTCCCAGATATCTTGAATGTTTTGTGAAATGAATTTTTTAGATTTAACCTTTTCTTTGACAAGTGTATCCATTTCTTCTGGGATTCTCTCATTCATTTCTTCTATTCTATTAATGAAGCTCACATCTGAGGTTCCTGTTTGAGTTTCTAAGTTTTTCTTTTGCAGATATCCTTCAATTTTGGTTTTCTTTATTGATTATATTTCCACTTTTGGGTCTTGAGTGGTTTCATACATTTCCTTCCACTGTCTGTGTTTTCATAGATATCTTTATGGGATTTATTCTTTTCCATTTTAAGGACCTCTTTCATCTCCATACAGGCTATTTTAGAGACATTTTCTTGTTCTGCAGCTATGTTGAAATACTTAGTGCCTGTTTTAATATGGTTGCTTGGCTCTAGTGAAAACATACTGTTTTGGATATTATTGACTGTGCTTTTAGGTTGGCATCTAGGCATCTGGGATTGGTAAATGGTAATTCTGGGTGAGGATATCTGGTCTTGTCTTTGTTGGGTTGGTGCTTCCTTCCTAAATTTTTGTTACTCTGTCTGGTACCTAGGAGAGCATGGTGGCTATGTGTTGCCTTGTAGGAAATTCTTCTGGGATTTTGATAGGTGTGGACAGAGGGAGCTCCAGGTAAAATGTTTCCAGATATACAAAGCTGACACTAAGGAATGGTGATCATCTAGGAGGAGGTCATTAGAAGGTCCATAACAGGGAAAAAATCATGGCCACTGAGTGAGGTCAGGCCAAAGCAAAAGTTCAATATCAAGCTGTAAATGAGATTGAGGCATGGACTTGAAAGAATGGAGGGAAAGATGAAGATCTGCAGTTAACCTACTTGCTTTACTGTTTAGAGGGGCCTGTAGGTACTTAGGGATTCTCATTTGGATTTCAGGATTTGCTAGGACAAAACAATGAGTAGGGAGAAGGAACTTGGGAAGATAAGATTTGTGTATTTGTGTTGTCCATATGAAACAAGGGCATTTGGGGTGGAAGACTGTAGCAGGTGTTCTACACAGAGCTGGGAAGGAGACTAGGAGACTGGACTTGAAGGAGCTAATGAAAAGGTGAAGGTTTGCATTTAGCCTAACTGTTCCCTGCCCAGCTTGGTCTGTGGGTTCCCAGGAAATGCATGATGGAGTTAAGGTGTGAAGCAAATCAATGCACTGGTGTTGGGACATTAAGAAGTGTCTGGGAAATGCACTAGAGATGTGGGTGTGTAAGGCAGGAGCTCTGTTGCAGAGTTGAGGTTAACCTGGGGAAATGGATTCAAAGGAATGAGGGGGAGGTGAAGATCTGTAGTTAGCTTACCTCTCCCCTGGCCAGAGTAGTCTTTGCTTTCCAAATGAGGGCCTGTTGGAGTTGGATGTTGGGATAGTGCAATGAGTTGGAGGGCAGGTCCTAAGATCTGTGGAATCTACTCTAGATGGGAGTGGGGAGTTGCTACAGATTTTCTGTGGCATAACTGGGGATGAGACTGGGGAATTGGGTCTGGAGGAGTACAGGGAAAGGTAAATCTGCAGTCAGCATACCTGCTTCCATGGCAGGCATCAAAAATAATTTTTAATGAAAAGTATTCAGGAGCAACAAAAATTTGGATTATTCAAAAGAAAAGTGATCTCTTAATGATATTATCCAGGAACAGAAAATTTCCATATAAGTAGCAATACCAAGGACTGCTTTGTCTTTTGTAAAATCTTTCACTTTCTTGTCATAAAATTCAGTATTCCCCATGAAGCTTCCTTACTCAGCTGTCTCTGTTGTAAGTGCAATTTCTCATGTTTTCTGTCTAACCATTCAACACATTTTTCTGTTATTTCCATGGTTGTTTACCTTCCCATGAAATATTAACTGAATCTGTGATAAAATATGTAATAAAGGTTTTGAAACAATACCTTTAGGCTCCCAGGAAAAGAGCTGGAATTCAAAGCAAAGTCCAAACCTGTGCCTTCTTGTGACTATTTCTTAGTATTAAGCTTGTTGTGGCAGTGCACAGTTGTAATTCCAGAATACGGGTATCTGAAACAGGAAGACTGTGAATATGATGCCCATCTGAGTTACAGCATGACGTAAAACTCAAAACAAACTAGTATCTCCCAGAAGTACCCCCAAGTAATAATTATTCAGATCAGTCTCATGAAAGTGTAAACCTATATTATTCTCATTTACCCATAGAATACAGTATTACATTGTGTAAACATTAACCTCTCTCAAATTCTTTGTCCACATTGCCTTCATTCCCATGGATCACTGTCTAGAATTATTTCTATAAGTCTTTTTGAACATCTTATGGTAGGTTGGGTATGGTGGTGCACACCTTTAATGCCAGCACTTAGGTGGCAAAGGCATGTGGGTAGATCTATGTCCTTTTTGAGCTTGAGGTCAGTCTGGTCTCCAGAGCAACTTCCATTCCACCAGATAGGGCTCCATAGTGAGATCCTCTCTCAAGAAAAAACATTGCAGTGCATTTAGTAGGTGGGTTGTCACACACCTGTGAACACAGCACTAGAGAGACGGAAGCAGGAGGATCAGCTGTTCAAGGACTTCATCCACTATGAAGTAAGTTTGAGAACAGCATCAGTTATATGACACCCTGTCTCTAATATCCTCTCCTCCCTAGAAGAAATTCCAGCCTATGTCTTTTAGGGCCACAGATCAGCCACAATTCAAGCCTACTCAATATACAAATGCTGTGTGGGCTCCTACGCTGTCTACATGTTCTGTTTCTTTCCGAAATCCTTTATCATTTCATGATGCCATTACTTTCTTCATGTCTCTTTTTCACCCTCCATCTATAGTTCCCTTCTCTGCATCTGTTCTCTCAGAGCTTTCTGTTGATTACCTTCATTTTTGTTTCTTCTTCTTTTAGGACACAAAGAGCATCATAAAGAAGATTTGTGACTTCCTAGGAAAAAAATTAGAGCCAGATGAGCTGGATATGGTCCTCAAGTACAGCTCCTTTCAAGTCATGAAAGAAAATAAAATGTCCAATTATAGTCTCGTCCCTGAAAATATGATTACTCACAATTTGGTTCTCTTGAGAAAAGGTGAAGACATTTTTGAGCTTTAAAATATGTCAACATGTGGAGGACTTGTTCCAGTGAGACTCTAAGAAAGAGTTGGCAATGTTTCTGAAGTCATTGCACATCACATCATAGTTTCTCACAGACCTTACAGAAGAGTCATTCCATGGTGATGATGTGGGCTTCAGTAGCTCTGAAAAAAGTGATTTATTCTGGGAGAGCATCTTGAGATTACAGATGGTTGTGTTCAATACCTAAATGGAAAACAGAAGGGTAGACATGTTGCAATGAGGCTTTGTAGGTCTCCCTGTCATAGAAACTCCAAAGAAAACATTTAGTGCATGGGACTAGAGATATACCTGGGATGATAAACACAGAAAAAACTTCCATCACGGCTGAAAAAAATTTTGACCCTGTCACGATTGCTTTCTCACACCAAGCTGAGAATAGACCCCACAGAGACTAAGTTAGTTATTCACCAGTGTTACAATCTGATGTTGTTTACCAACCTCAATTTGATTGCTTCAGGCTCAGGGCTGCTAAGTTTGTTCTGAGTTGCCTCTACAGGAATGGGAATATCCATCTTCTCTATGTCTGTGCTACCTCTCTATGCTGGGAGCAGATTTCAGGTGTGGTTTCAAAGCTGTGAAGTTGAGGAGCAACTTTGCCAGAAAGAATCACACCTGGAGAGTCACCTTTACCTAGTTAGCAAATAATTAGTAAGATGGGACTTGGCATTGAAGAAGGAATGAATCAGATGTCAGATCTTTGGGGACAAGTAAAGAACATGGGTTAAAATGCAGCAAATGGAGTGTAATGGGTAATGGATTTAATTTTCTTCTTCCAATAATTTACATGCTTTAGCCTTAACCTCAAAACCTCCTCCACCCTAGATTGTAAGGTTCATGTCCTAAAATATAAAGACATCAGGACTATAAATATAGCTAAGTAAGTTAAAGAGGTTAGCAGACTGCATTTAATCCAATACTCCTGGTGTACTCACAAGAGGAAGTTTGGGCTCAGATTTGAGCATGCATACATGTCACTTCAAGAATATGGTCATTTATACACGATGTACTGAGCCCTCTGGAGAATCCACTGCTATTGACAGATAACCTCAGACTCCTGTGCTCCAGACTCTGTAAAGACATAGTTGTCTGCACTAGAACTGAAGGTCCCACAGAAGAAGAGAAGTTGCCAATTCTTGGATTTCCTGTAATGAATCAGAATTTGGCAGAGATAAAACAGTATGTATACATAAAAGGCTTTAATGAAATGCCAAAAGGAATGAAGTGGCTTGTTTAATAGGGAAAGGCTTCAAGCAATAATTTTCTACAAGCAATGTTGATCATTATGATTCCATATTTTGATATTGCAAGAAATACAGACCAGAGATATGGCCATTCCCATTCATCTGTTGTTTAGTAGACAGAACTTTTATAAAGACATTGTCACAATGAAGACATGATGAAGCAAAAATCTTCTGACAAACTTCAAAGGTTTTGGATCTCAGTACTTCAGAGTGAATGTTTCCTAAATAGAATGCTTGAGCCACTAATCATTTTCACTGGTGTCTTTAGAAGGCATTAATCTGAGACACAGAGGGAAGAAGACCTAGAGAGGAGCCTACTAACTGCAGGCCAATAAAAAGCCAGGGAAGGTCTGGACAACAAGCTATTGGGAGAACTGAAACTTCCAGAACTATGAGGAAGTTCCTTTCCAACAAGACTTAAGCCACTAAGCATTAGGATTATCCTGTCTCCTGACACATCAGAGTTTGAAGGGATTTTTAGAAAGAGTGAATGAAGAGAAATATATGCTTGTAAGGTGCACAGGATTTTGGCATAATTCGACTTACAACTTCATGTCTGTACCTGCAAAGACATGCTTCTCTCATCTGGACTGATTCATTGTGGGCAGCCATATTGAATTTACTGAGATTCTGGTAGCTCAGCATCCAGTCTGGCTTATCAAGAGCCAGGTGTACTATGGGAAACAATATAGAAATTTGTTCTAACAATGAAGATAATAAGAAAGCTGAGAGTAGCAATGAATATTGACAGGTTACCTTCTTAACTGATGACACTCTTATAATCATATCAATTAATGGCATATTATTTGAATATGGTATATCAATAATTACTAATTAATTCTGAATACTTTATATTTTCTTTAATAATACCACTGGGGATTTAAAGTTAACTTATATGATACATAAGGAATATAATTTGATGAGGAAAACCATGACTTCTACTATCAGTCTTTTTGGCTTCAAGTCCACATCCACCACTCTCATGCTGAGTAACATCTCAAGGTCTAATTTTTCCTCATGAGAAAAGTAGAAACAAGGCCAGTATCTTCCTCACTCACTCATGAATGCTTTCAACAATTCCATACTGAGTATAATCTATGTGTCCTATGTGATTTGATGAATGAAGCCTTTGGTGATAAAAGAAACATTTTACTTTTTAAATATATTAGATACATATTTCAAGCATCTTTATGAAAAGGAAATTCATCAAAGTGTCACAGTTATGAAATAACAGACAGCAAGGATGGGGCCTGCAGAGTTCGACATGGAGGGAAGATAGGAAGAGGTGGTCACAGTGGCATAAATTGGGAAAGCAAAGAACAGGAAGTGAGTATATGGAAGACATCAGCACTCTAGAAAGAAGGAACACACAGTTCATTGAGAGCAAATGGACAATTTGTCATCTCTAATGTCAAAACCAAAGACATACTAGAATGGAGTGATGAGAACCAAAGTCTGGTAAAAAGATAGGGTAAAAAGATCACGTAGTTCTTCATGTATCACCAGACACCATACTGACTGAAAATAGAAATCTTGCAATGTTCTCAGCTGGCAGTTATCTTGGTCTCTTGCATCTCATGAAAGCATCAAGATGATTGGCATGTAGCTCACAACAGTGTGCATCTCCAGCTCCAGGGGATCAGATGCCTCAAAGCTCTGCAGGAACCTGCATTCATGTGTACCTACACACACACATAATTAAACATATTTTTAAAGATCTTTTAAAAGTTGCTTGCATGTTTTGTAGAAGTTTTAAAAGTAAACACTAAAATTTAGAAAGAACAATTGAAATCTATTTAGATAATTGAGATAAGAAACTCTGTTGGATTGGACAGTGTGATGGATGCAGGTGTAGTGGGAAGCAGGAATAATCTCAACATCTAAAAGCTAGAGCTAGTGTGGAAGCCCTTAGAGTGTGTAGTTGATATGATATAGGAGGAGGGAGGATATTATTGCCACAGAAGTAGAAGTCTGTTGTATTTTTCAAGGGGTAAGATGTGTTCTGGAAGTCACTAGTACTTCCCCTTTATTAACTGTGTGTCCCTTGTCAAGTACATGGTAAGAGCATGTGCAGGAAGGACTGAGGGCAGTGTTGAGATCATCATTAATAAATGTATGTGTCTGCTTCACATTTTCTAGGCATGGCTGGGGACTGGAAGAATCACTTTACAGTAGCCCAAGCTGAAGCCTTTGATAAAGTATTCCAGGAGAAAATGGCCGGTTTCCCTCCAGGGCTGTTTCCATGGGAATAAATTCTTAAAACTGTAAAAAAAATGTATATATGGAGAGTGGGGTTTACTTTCCTGTTCTTGTACATGTGAAGGACTGGGTGTTGTCACAGAATAAATCCTCTTATTGAATTGGAGAGTTTTGTTGTTTTTTTTAGATATTAAGTGATAAAGTGTTAGTAGTGGTAATAGTAGAGGAGGTAGTTGTAGTGTGTGTGTGTGTGTGTGTGTGTGTGTGTGTGTGTGTGTCCATATTTCTGTGTACAGTGCCTTCAGAGGTCAGAAGAGTGCATTGGTTCCAATGGAGTTGCAGTTACATGTGCTGTAAGCCCTCAGCTTTGTGTCTTGGAACTGAACTCAGGTCCTCTACAAGGGCAGTGCAGTGCTCTTGACCTCAGAATCATCTCTCCACTCTGAATCTTGGAGTCTTGAGTCATCAAATATTTGCTTCTTTTATTAGTGGTTTGTTATACATTATCAGCTAACTCCAATATGCTTCATGGAATCCCAGCTTAAAACAATCTTCATAACATTTTAAACATTAAAAAAAAAACTACAAGAAACTTTAAGTAATTTTTATTCTGTGACTTTTTTGCCAAAGAAATAAAAAATGTTATCTATAGAGACTTTGAAACTTCATTCAAAATGCCTAAGGTATAATAAGACCTTTGTAAACTTATATTTCTGCTCAGTATTTTATATCTGTATTTCACTCTTTTTTTTGTAAGTTTTACTGGATGTATAAAATGTATTACATTATGAAACTTTGATACAGACAATCACATCATTGTACTTTATTCAGTATTTCTCCTCTACTGCCCAGTCCTGTCCTCAACTTCTATTAATATGTTCTGCTCCCGCATGGTCCACTCTGCTTGTGTCTTAGAAACACACTTATATTTAAATCTTGGTGTGCAAATGGGAAAGATTGCATTATTTTCTTTCCTTTTATGGTTAAGAGGAAGGTTCTTCTGATAGACATGATGGAGAATACAGCCAGGTGCATCTGGAAGAATCCAGAGCAAGGAGAGAAAGTAGTAGACTGAACATGGCCAGCAGAATAGGCCAGGCAATGAGGAAGGGAGGAAGGACATAGAGGAGCAGAGGGAGAGAGAGACACAGAGAGAGACAGAGACAGAGAGACAGAGAGAGGCAAAGAAGACGAAGAAGCCAAGAGGTGCATACTCAAAATGTCAGGGTTATATAGGAGTCAGAAGCTGGGGAATGGAAGCCTGTGATCTGGAGAGGAGTAGGGTGGAGCCTGGAATGAAAGGAGCTGAGAGGAGCTGACAGCAGCCAGGATTCCAGATACCTGAGTGGACTCTGTAACAAATACTTGCCCAGAGTGTTTGGAGGCCAGCATGTACTTTGTTATGCTAATAGGCACTATAGTTAGCATTTGTCCTGAATTTCTTTTGGGCCTGGCATATCAACCTTTTAATTGATGATAATGTAATCTATTCTGTAACTTCTTCTAAGCTAAAATTGGGACATTGTCAGGACCTGGGCAGGTTGGAGTGCTGATCAAAGGTTGGGAGAAAGGAGAGGAATTCAGGCTTCCTAGATTCTGTGTGACCACTTGGGGCTAGCAAAGTGCAGGCAGCTTTGGAGTAGTCTGAAAATTCTGATTCAAGCCAGAGGCTAAGCCCAGTTGGAAATTCCAACATAAGCATCTAGTTCACATTGGTTTTCGTTAAGTCTAGGACTAGCTGGTTTTGATTTGTAGCAGTTTGCAAACTTTAAATGATTTGAATTCTGATTGAACAGGTATAGACTAGAGAAATAAGGTAAAGTTAAGGAGCTTAGTGGAAATATCTTTTCCTTTGGTGTACCATTGAAACTTCCAGACCTGTGATTCTGGTAGTTGGGATGTGGAAATAGTGTGAAGACTAGGGTTAGCAGGAAGAGAGAGAGAGAGAGAGAGAGAGAGAGAGAGAGAGAGAGAGAGAGAGACTACACTTAAGTACAGACAGTAGGTAACTGGGGAAGCTTAAGGTGTTGATTGAGAGGAGTACGTATCTGGAGTCTGTTTGACCTGTGACAGGTGGATCCAAGTCATGACTCATTGAAACTTAAATGAATGTTTTAAGTTTACAGATAGAGATAGAAGTTTTTGATATATGAGCATTGACACTGCTTATAATCTATACTGAAATTCTCAGTGTAGAGAAAGCAATTAACAGTTGTGTGTAAAACAGCTAGAATAGACTCATGCCTTACAGTCATACCAAAAGCTGTGCTGTAAAAGCATGAATACCTTTTCCTATGTCCAGAGGGATGAGTATATGTCAAGATCAGAATGAGATGTTTTCAGCACAGTGAGAAGCACTTTTAAGTCTATACCTAGAAAACAACCAAAGGAATTTTAAATTTTGAGCTTGTGACTATGGGGATAAGATTAACAGCTTATCAAAACACCATCTATTAATGTTAAAACTCTTAATGATTAAAATCTTAGTAAAACAATAGCACAGAAAGAAAGAAAAATATGAAACAATTCTCATTTTTCACAATTCTGCACATACTTAAATCACTTTCTTAGACCCTCATAACTTAAGCATTCACATCCTCAGACCTTTACAACTTACATTTAAACACTTGAAATTACTTCCTCAGACCCTCTGTCTTAGTTATGGTTTCTATTGCTGTGAAGAGACATCATGGCCATATGAACTGTTATAAAGTAAAGAATTTACAGTTTCAGATGTTTACTTTAATATCATCAGGGTGGGAAGCATGGAGGTGTGTAAGCAGACATGGTGCTGGAGAAGGAGCTGAGAATTCATCATCTTGATCTGCAGAGAAGAGGAATTAAACTGTCTCCCATGCTGGGTGTTGCTTGAGCATACACAAATAATATTTTTACCCAGCTCCAAATCAGCCAACAGTGGAAGTCATATCATGTTCCAAATATCTGTGTCCAAAATCCTTGAGGAAGAAATGTTATAATAGAAAGAAATGTGCAAGTTTAATATGAAAATGTTAAACTTAATTCAATAAGGAAAACAAAAAATCAAAATGTAAACAAAAATTGCAGTTGAGCATAATAAATATCGCTATGAAAACCATAAAAATGACAAGGCTCTACAAACAAGCCTTCATAGTTAGTTCTTGGTGTCAGTTGGCCCAAATATGTTAAATCAATACACTTCATATTTTGTACATTAATTTAATAAAGATAAAAACCCCTATATCAACACATGAACACCTTTAGGGTCAAATATAATGTACATTCCATTAGTAAAATTCACTTGTTAAATTTTCATGTGCAAACTCGCATTCATACACATATTTATACATAATTAAAAACTACAATTTTTGTTTGATTTTCAAGACAGGATTTCTCTGAGTAGCCCTGGATGTTTTGGAACTTGCTCTGTAGACCAGGTTATCCTCAATCTCAGAGATCCACCTGCTTCTGCCTCTCAAGTTCTGTAATTAAAGGCTTGTGCCACCATCACCCACCTAGAATAAAAGATTTTAAAATATATATATATATTTTAGAGGGACACACTGAATATCTTGTACCCCTATCCTTGTGTTTTTCTTGTTTCATGTGAGGGCATATTTATGGAACTTACACTCCAATGTAACATCCCAAATCACTCAAGATTGAAGTCTAAAATCAAGAGGGGAAATGTAACCAACCTAGAATGAAAGGTTATATTATAACTCTAGAGTCTATGGAAGAAATAGTATTTTTTAAAAGATTTGTTAATAATTTTATATGGGAGCTGGAGAAATGGTTCATTGGTTAAAAATGAGTCCTGCTCTTGCAGAGGACCTAAGTTCCATTCCTATCCCCCATTTCAGGTGGCTCATAAATGCCTAACTGCAACTCTAAGAGATCAGCAAACTCTTTTTTGCTCCTTGGGAACTACACACACACACACACACACACACACACACACACACACACACACACACACTTAAATATGAAATGTTTTTGACAAATGCATAATGATCTCCCATGGAAAGAAGTGGGAGGGATCCTTCAGACTTTCAATGTTTTATTTAGACTGAATTACTTTAATTTGTATATCTGAGTGTGAGTATAAAGCATGGAACATGAGTAGAAGTGAGAAGACAGTTTGGAGGATCAGTTCTCTCCTTCCATATAGGTTCAGGGATATCAGAACTGCCTTTACCAGCTGAGTGATGTTGCCTGTGAAATAGCATGGGGGGGGGCATACACTGTAGCATGGAAGTCCTAATAGATGTCACAACCCCAAAAGGGAATAATTCTCTCTCCCAAGCTGTTAGAGCTCTTCAGTATGGGACTTGTCCTAGAGATCATGTGCCCCATCGATAACAGACTTCTGCTGCTTGAACCCCTACAGGAATCCACAGCTGCTGTTATTTTGTATTTGTTGCATCATGATGAACACATTAAGGTATATTATGAGCACTTTTGGAAATTAATTGTTCAACAAATGGTTTCTGCTTGGTTCCCCCATAACCTCTGACCCTTAGCCCATTTCTTACTAAACATCCATAACATAAATATTCTCCTTATCCAGAACCCTAAGCTTAGGTCCGATCTTCCCATCATCCTTAGTCTAGTAGTTCCTTTTAATTTTATATTTTATAATTTGATATATTCTCTTCATTACATCATCTGGGGATTTTTTAAAATGTATTTTGAGACAGGGACAAACTATATAACCCAGGGTGGTTGTCAAATATCAATGAAGAACAGGATGCCCTTGAACTTATAGAGATCCTCCTGCCTCAACATTCTAGGTACTGGGTGACCACAGCTGGCCATTTTAAAATTATAGCTACAGGGTTGAGGAGGTTTTGGAGGAAGGTTTGTGCACATGAGTACATTTGCACAAGGAGACCATAAAAAGCCCTCATATATCCTCAAGCTGTTCTTTTAGAAAGTTGTGAGCTCCCCAAACTTGGTTCTGGAAGAGCATCAAACAATCTTAAACTCTTAGTCATATATCCAGTCTCAGTATATTTTATCCTTAAACAATTTTATCTATTGAACAATAGAACATGAAGTCTGTTAGAAATATGTTTAAAATGATCCAAAATTTGATATTTCTGAGAATCCTTGGAAATAGTGACATACTATCCAAGAAAAGGAATTTGAAAATACTAGGAAACTTTTCCCTACATTGGCATTATTCTTAAATGTATCAGTATTTGATCAATAAACATACTTCTTTTAAATTAAAATTAATATAAATACCGTGTTACAAGTAATCTGAAGGGAAATGAGGAAAACAAGGCTGTGTACTAACTACAGAGGGGATGTAGATCCACATAGAATGATAAAATAAGAGTATGTATAAAAATATCGAGAGCAGCGGCCAGCGGCAGAAGCAGGCATAGCGGCAGCTGAAACATGGTTGGAATAAGGACCAGAAACTAAGCTATTATCCACTAAGGAGTTAGTGAAAACAAGGAGATTGAGAGATTGGAACAGGGATGCCTTTAATTCCAGCACCCAGGGAAGGAGCCATCTCCATGGGAAGCAACCAGAACAGATCCAAACACTCTGTCCGAGGCCAACCCAGGGCCCAGCTGCTCATCCTACAAAACCCAACAACTTGGAGGTGTTGGTGAGATTACCTTACTAAACAACCTGCTCAGCTGAGATCCATTCGGGAGAGGATTCAAAATCCTACAGTCTGCAGTCTGAGGAAAGAAGATCAGCTGAGGAGTTGATGAATGAGCAAAACGTGACCTGAGAACACAAAAGAAGGTGCCACCCAGTCACAAAACCAGATCACCAGAATCATAGGCCTACACTACACCAACATGGAACAAGTAAGCCCCCATCTCAGGACCAGCAGATCAGGTCTCTAGCCCCTAGGCCCTACCCATCTGAGTCCCAGGGACCAGACAGCTACCTTTCCCTGCTCCCCCGCAAATAAATAAATAAATAAATAAAAATAAACCCTAAGAACCTAATAACCACTGAAACCATAAGCACACCCTGTACCAACTGGGAACAACTGCTCCCTGAAACAGAACCCACTAATACTGATTGGACTAAGTTGCTCCTGAAGAAACAGAGTCTAACAGCACCAATTTAACCAAGAACTCCTAGTGGACCAAAACTAACAATTAGAACAAGAGAGGTACCTTCATACACAGACATGGCCTACACCAAGCAGAGGAAGAGATGAGTAGATGCCAGTGCAAAAATACAGGCAACAATGTAAAGACCTATATGACAACACCAGAACCTACCAATTCTATACCTACAAGACCTGAATATACCAAGGCAGAAGAAGCAGAAGAATTCAATCCTAAAAAAGGGTTTAAGAAGATGATAGAGACCTTTAAAGAGGAAATGAAAAACTCCATTAAAGAGGAAATAAAAAATTCCCTTAAAGAAATGCAAGAAAAAACAAAAAAAATTGGAAGAAATCAAAGAAAGCCAAAAAAAGTAATTAAACAGATGAAGGAAACAATTCAAGATTTGAAAATTGAAATTGAGACAATAAAGAAAACACAAACTGAGGGAATACTTGAAATAGAAATACTGACTAAACAAACAGGAACTACAGAAGCAAGCATAACCAACCAAATGCAAGAGATGGAACAGAGAATCTCTGACACTGAAGACACAATAGAGAAAATAGATTCGTCAGTCAAAGAAAACAGTAAAGACAAAAAAGTCGTAACACAAAACGTCCAAGAAATTTGGGACACCATGAAAAGACCAAACCTAAGAATAATAGGGATAGAAGAAGGAGAAGAATACCAGCTCAAAGGCACAGAAAATATATTCAACAAAATCATAGAAGAAAACTTTCCTAACCTAAAGAAAGAAATACCTATGAAGATACAATAAGCTTATAGAACACTGAATAAGCTGGATGCAAAAAAAAAAAAAAACAAAACCTCCCCTCGCCACATAATAATCAAAACACTAAACATACAGAATAAAGAAGAAAATATTAAGAGCCACAAGGAAAAAGACCAAGTAACATATAAAGGCAGACCCATCAGAATAACACCAGACTTCTCAATAGAGACTATGAAAGCTAGAAGGTCCTGGACAAATGTTATGCAGACACTAAGAGACCATGGATGCCAACCCAGACTATTATACCCAGCAAAACCCTCAGTCACCATAGACAGAGTAAACAAAATATTCCATGATAAAACCAGATTTAAACAATACCTATCCACAAACCCAGCCCAACAGAAAGCTCTAGAAGGAAAAATCCAACCTAAAGAAGCTAAACGCACCCATGAAAACCGAGGCAATAGATATTCCCACACCAACAAATACCAAAGAAGGAAAATGCAACAATACCACAAAAAAAATAACAGGAATTAACAATCACTGGTCATTAATATCCAGCAATATCAATGGTCTAAACTCACCTATAAAAAGACACAGACTAACAGAATGGATAAGAAAACAGTATGCATCCTTCTGCTGCATACAAGAAACACACCTTAACTTCAAAGGCAGACACTACCTCAGAGTAAAGAGCTGGGAAAAGTCTTTCCAATCAAATGGACCTAAGAAGCATGCTGGTATGGCTATCCTAATATCCAATAAAATAGATTTCAAACTAAAATCAATCAAAAGAGATCAGGGTGGATATTACATATTTATCACAGGAAAAAATCCATGAAGATGAAGTCTCAATTCTGAACATTTGTGCCCCAAATACAAATGCACCCATATTCATAAAAGAAACATTACTAAAGCTTAAATCACACATCAAACCCCACACATTAGTAGTGGGAGACTTCAACACACCACTCTCACCAAAAGACAGATCTACCAGACTGAAACTCAACAAAGAAATAAAAGACCTAACAGATGTTATGACTCAAATGGACTTAATAGACATCTACAGAACATTCCATCCTTACCCAAAAGAATATACCTTCTTCTCAGCACCCCATGGAACCTTCTCTAAAATTGGCCACATGTTTGGTCACAAAGCAAATCTCAACATATACAAAAACATTGGAATAACCTCCTGTATCTTATCCGACCACCATGCCTTAAAGTTAGAATTCAACAACAACAAAAATTATAGAAAGCGTACAATCTCATGGAAACTGAACAATGCCCACCTGAAACACCAATGGGTCAAGGAAGAAATAAAGAAAGAAATTAAAGATTTCCTAGAATTCAATGAAAATGAAAGTACAACACACCCAAACTTATGGGACAATATGAAAGCAATGCTAAGAGAAAAATTCATAGCTTTAGAAGGACACATAAAGAAGATGGAGAAATCTCATACCAATGAATTAACAGCACAACTGAAAGCTCCAGAACAAAAAGAAACAAACTCACCCAGGAGAAATAGATGCCAGGAAATAATCAAATTAAGGGCTGAAATCAATGAAATAGAAACCAAGAGAACAGTACAAAAAAAATCAATGAAACAAAGAGTTGGTTCTTTGAAAAAATCAACAAGAGAGACAAACCCCTAGCCAAATTAACCAAAAGGCAAAGAGAGAGCATGCAAATTAACAAAATCAGAAATGAAAAGTGAGAAATAACAACAGACAACGAGGAAATAGAGAGAATCATCAGGTCCATACTTTGAAATCCTGTACACCAAAAAACTGGAAAATTTGGAAGAAATGGACAATTTTCTGGATAGATACCACATACCAAAGTTAATCAAGACCAGATAAACTATTTAAATAGACAAATAACGCATAAGGAAATAGAAAGAGTCATCAAAAGTTTCCCAACCAAAAAAAGCCCAGGACCTGTAGATGTAACCAACCATTTTATTAAAAAAAAAAAAAAAAAGAACCAATGCAAGGAAGAAAGCCAAGAGGTCAGAGCTAAGAGCTAAAACCTTACCCTTCCTCCTGCAGTGGTCCTACCTCTCTGAACCAGAGCTACTTCCTGTGTTCCTGTGTTAAAGTCTTTATATAGAGTTTCTGTTCTGCCTTCTCATTGGTTGTAAACCCAACCACATGACCACCTCATCACAGCTTGTCTGTATACACCTCCAGGTTTTCTATGATTGGTATTGAGATTAAAGGCATGTGTATCCAATACTGGCTGTATCCCTGAACACACAGAGACTTACCTAGCTCTGCCTACCAAGTGCTGTGATTACAAGTATACACCACCACTGCCCTGCTTTCCTATGGCTTGCTAATAGCTCTGAGCCCAGGCAACTGTATTTATTAACAGACAAATAACATTTTAGTACAAAAGAAAATATCACCATATTTCCCCTTTTCTATTTTAATAAAGAGAAAAAAAGGAAAAAGCTTATCACTAACATAAGAAAAACTATATACAAAAGTACAATAACTATGTACAATATATACAAGTAATAAATACCTAAACAATGTCTAGTCCATTTGTATTTAACAAATTCAGAGAAAATAGTTCCATTATCTATCCTATTGTATCTAATACACTTTCTATCTTCAACTATAACTAAATAATCTTCAACTCCTTCAGAGACCCAAGAAGGAAATAATATTACCTAACAAAAATAAAAACAGGAAGTACATGCAAGCAACTTACAAAACATTGTGAGTTGACAGAAACAGCCAGCTGCCTGGACAGTCATCTGAGGTTTCTCCACAGTGTTGGGGCATCATCTTCAGCCTATAGGCTTATATTATCTGACAGACTCATTTATGAAGTAGGATGTACACAAAGTCAACAGTTCAACCTCACATTGGGTGAGAGCAGTCCATGTACCAGAAATACCTGAATTCCACTAGTGTCATGTCATAATTCAGGATTTTAAATTCTGGAAATTGTTGATGTTTTTTGAATTCAGCTGTCCATTCTTCTTGGTTATGTGTGTATGTGGTCTCATCTCAGCATCCCGTTCTTCTCCACATCCCTCTATTAATTGCCATTCTACTATTGAGAGGCGTGAGCTTAGTTACTCTTCAAGAATAACTGTTTCAGCTGCTGTTCCATTGCACATCAGAAGCCATTGGCTTATTGCCTGTTCAGCTGCCTTCAAAGAAAAGGGCACTGTACCTTTTCCGGATTGTGAAGGCCACTTCAGGGATGGTGCCATATTGTCCTGGCCTCAGAAGATGCCTTTTGATAAAGCCATAATCACACTTGTTTTGGCAAGAATCAGTAGTCCTTTGTTTCATGTCCTGTCTGTCCTGTTTGTCAGCAGTTGATTCGAGGATACTTTGTTATCCAGTGGCTAACTTTTGCCACAATGAAAGTTAACTCCAATTGCAGTTTTTTCAATGCCCATATTTTCTCTGAAATAGAATGGTACTGCCAGGAGCCGACATGTCTCATAGTCATGACAAAAAAAGAAAAATTTTCTAAGTTATTCAAACATTTTAAATGCCATATTGTGTAGATCTCTGAAGGGTTTGAAGATGACCTGTCTATCTAAAATATATCTGCTCCTAATAGTAATGACAAAAAAGAAAAATTTTCTAAGTTATTAAAACATTCTAAATGCCATATTCTGTAGATCTCTGAAGGGTTTGAAGATGACCTGTCTATCTAAAATATATCTGCTCAATCTTGAAAACATACCTAATATGACTACAAGTTCTATTATAATGTCTAACTACTAACTTTCATTTCTTTATATCCTAGTAGTTGGTAATAATAACATTCAAGGATCAGAAAATTGCATTACATTGTAAAATGAAT
Source organism: Peromyscus attwateri (assembly GCA_902168425.1). Taxonomy (NCBI): domain Eukaryota; kingdom Metazoa; phylum Chordata; class Mammalia; order Rodentia; family Cricetidae; genus Peromyscus; species Peromyscus attwateri. The sequence continues at coordinate 26,516 of CABHPP010148560.1, forward strand.
GGTATAAATACAATATACATACATCATTTTCTAACAATATCAATTTCAATATATATATAATTTGTATAAAATATAAAACAATCCAATCCAATGCAAAGTATTTACATTTTTCTTTTCTTTCTCTTTTTTTTTTTAAAAAAAACAAGAACCTTAAATCTAATTTCCTTTGATTATCCCTTTTCCTAACCCTTGATAACAACTTATAACCAACCTCCCTAAACAATGAAAATTATCCCAGACCCAAAAACCATTAAAAGACCAAAAAACCACCTGCCCCACACCACCTCTTTAGGAATGTGGGCGTCATATTCTTAAAATTGCTTCCTGCAGGGTATGGGGGAAGGTATCTTTATTCTGAAAAGAAAATTTTTAGGTTAATTGTCAAATTCTAGGAAAGGTAACTATATCCTTCGTTATCCAGTCTGTGTATAATGCCAAAGTTCAGGATTTATCTCAAGTCCTTCTTCAAGTAGTCTTTGAGACTGGATCATCTCAGTCAGCCCTCTCAAAATTGCTCTGAGCACTTTGTATTCAAAGCTGATCTGTAGAAGATGTTTGTCAGCTTAGTGATGTTATTATTGTCCACGTGGAATTGTTGTTGTTGTGGGGCCCCATCTTCTTCCTGGAGACTTCAGTTGATGTTAGGCCTGGCAGTGAATTCCTGCAGAAAACTGATAAGAGACTCGAACACAAAGACATATATATGCAGCTAATTGAAGCCTTTTTTCTTTCTAGAATTAGTTAGTATTCTATATGACCATTCATATCTTAACAAAGTTGAAAATGTATATATATATATATAAATCTTATAAATTTTGATATAAAATTCATACTTTAAGAAAAGTTTAAAGAATCAGAATAGAATCAAAGAGTTGAGATTAGTAATAGAATAGTCCCTTAATTAATTTGGCTTTTCTCAAGATGCCTCTTTTCTTCTGGCATGATACAGGGATTTTGCATTTTCTTTTCAACAACATGCTTGAGTTTAAAGAAGGAGAGAGCCATTCTCCAACTCCAAAGTCAGCTTTAAATTTTAATTGAATTGGGACTATTAGAAGACCAATAGTGTTAAATCTTTAAAGAAAAGCAGAAACAAACATTTAGGAAGACATACAATTTTTTAGATGATATACCAATAGGCCATTTTACTCTGTTTCCTGGGATAGATGGTTTGTCCCTTTTCTTCAGTTGTCTCATTTGTCCAGTGTTCTTCAGATTTCTTAGGCTTCATTCTCCTAAAAGACAAAAACAAAAACCTTTCCCCAAGACTAATTTTGGGGATGTTCCTTTTTGGCAAATTATTGTCTGATTAAATGAAAAGTCTTGTGTTACTGGTAAAAGTTAGTTTAAATTGTATGTTCATGCTGGTTGATGAACTATCACCTCCTCTAATTAAGAGGTCTATCTTGTTCAAATCGAACCTTTATAAATTTTGATGGTACCCACAGCTTTTCTTCTCCTATAGAAACATAAGCAAAACCTGGTCCCCAGTGTAACACATACCCTGGTTTCCATTCTGAGGTCAGCACATCCTTAAAGTATATAGGCTGATTTAATTCTATAGTTTTTTTCTATTATCCAATGTCTCTCTGCAGCTGTTGTTCCTTTCTCATTGGCATTGAGAAAATTCAAAGTTAATAGAGCATTATGCAGTCTATTTCTGGGGGTTTTTGTTACCCCTTTCTGTTTGTTTAGCATATCCTTTAGAGTTCTGTTTGATCTTTCTATAACTGCTTGACCTGTAGGATTATGTGGTATTCCTGTAATATGCTTTATATCATAATAAGCAAAAAACTGCTTCATTTTAACAGAGACGTATGATGGAGCATTGTCAGTTTTGATTTGTGCAGGTATACCCATGATGGCCATAACTTCTAGCAAATGAGTGAT